>WURS02029153.1:0-11669 GCA_011762765.2 Rhinocypha anisoptera | reverse complement strand
TCTCATCACCCAATGCAATGTTTTCCATGCTTTCTTTGTCACGTATTCCACGTTCATTTCCCACCCTAAATCCTTGGCTAGATACACTCCTAAGTACTTTCAACTGTCGCATTTTGTGATGAGTTTACCTGAGTAATTGTAGTATCTGTGAGTCCTATTTACCTTATTACTAAAAGTAATTAATTTACATTTATTTACATTTATGTCCATCCAGTTATTATTTACCCAAATTGCCATTTTGTCTGGATCACTTTGAAGAGCTGCGTGGTCACTCTCCTTCTCAATTTTCCTGTAAATAATACAATCGTCCGCAAAGAGTCGTACATGGGAATTTATTTTGTCCGAAAGATCTTTTACGTAGATATAGGACAAGACTATGAAGTTCGAAGTCTTACGGTACTTCTTCCACATTGGTTCACATTGTCGGAGCAACAGTTTTGCGGGCATATCAATTGGCGTCTTCAGGAAAAAGGTCATCAGGTCACTTCTGACCTGAAGACGCCTGCAACGCTGGCGGAGCTGTTTCCCCAACACCATGAGCCGACACGGAGGACACCCTGGCATACATTGATTTAAACGGTGTTACGCCACTGGAGCCTTTACAGAGAATGACAGATCGATATCTATTCATTGATCTTGGGGTGCGTCCTCCCTAATTCGGAGGGATGGGTTCGCTTAGGGGAAGGAGGGGGAGCAGGGAGTGACGGATGTGAAAGGGGGAAGGAGACGGTGGAGGGGGGGGGTCAAGATGGGACGGGGAGACGGTTAGGAGAGACTTGGTGATTGGTGCATGACACAAAGAGAGAGAGAGAGAAGTGACTTTTACGTGAAGCAGCGAAACTAATATCTCACCAGAGTCTTGAGCACAACGGGATAAAACTTATAAATAAAAACGAAAAACAATAGGGTGACCCAGAGTGAAAGAAAGACGTAATGTGTCGCACACATAAAAAACACGAGATATGAAACCACTAAAGTGACCACAACAAAAGCAAACTTTATTTTATAGACAATTTTTTCCTTATTTCGACAGCTTATGGCAAAAAAGTGGAAATTACCTTTGAAAGTAACTGTAAAATATGATATGGCATATTAGAGAAATCAAACCCCTTTAAGAACTATCTCTCTAATGTCACGCTTCTAGTGCAAATGTTTCACAACATTTAACTGAAAACAAATTTCTATGATTAAAAGAAAAACTGCCATTTATCATGTGGCAGGACATTTAGCTAAAAGCTGATATTGCTAAATATGAGATCGTAATTCTATAATATCACCAGAAAATCAAATTAATGGAATATTAAGAGAGAGATAAAAAAAACTTCAATTTTTAAATTCAAATATAAACAATATTATCTGATTTTGATATTATGGACTAATAGCTTGTAGTCTAATACAAAACAAGCTATAATGCTTCAATCAAATGTTGAATTAAATTTAAATGAAAAATTATATGATATTCCTCCAAAACGTGATTATATTCTCAGTTAATATGTAACCTCAACCCATAATTTAAACAAAATTTTTAAATAACAGTTGAATTTGTGATGTTCATGCAGTATCAAAATATAAATAAATATGAGTTTATTAGCATGGTGGAAATTCCTTCGACACCCGACGTATTAATAAATTCTTTTCATGCCAGGTTTTAAATTATTTGACTGTCAGTCTGTGATATTTTCCTATATTATGAATGTCATACATGATAAACAAATAAATGAGAAAATAGACGACCGGTATGAATTTTCGACATTTATTCGACCATAACTGAAATTAAAGTTCACCGTGGATATTTATTTTGACATAATTTTACTCGTTCCCATGATTAATTAAATTGTTGACATTTGCCATATAGATTACAATTTTTATGAAAATAAAAACAATTTTTTTATAAATCAATACTTATATTGAACCTATTTCGCATAGGCCCATGTTATCGACTTCTGTTATCGGGAACTATCCCTCTTCAGCATTTTATTCTTTCCTGCTTAGTGAGTAATGTTACTGATGTAACTATTTATTGGTAAAATAAAGTGTTTCCTTTAAAATTCACAAAATTATTTGATAAAATAAGGGCATTTTTAGGACACTTTAACTTTTTTATTATGTATCCCCGTTACAATTCTTCCAATTGAACTCCTTTGAAAACTGGAGGCATGTACCTTTGCTGAAGTGTACGATGACGTGCCAGAAAATATTCACACATTTTTTTAAATGAATTGAGAGAAGTATTCATTAGAATTTCTTTGGAAAAAAATAATTAAAGCATTATTTTATCACATTTCTATATCCATACACATTAATTTGAACATAATACTCACTTTTCCACTTTTAGTGACGGGATGATATTTCAGGGAATGCAATGCTTTTCAAAGTATTCATTCTGTAAACTTATAACCTAACAAGTTAAAAAGGGGATATTATATCTTAAAACATTCCTTTGAAATGTTTGATTATAAAAAATAATCAAAGTAATGAGATTCTATGCAAAACGTCTATATCTACAGCGAACAAAATATATAGTAGGCATCTTTTTTATGCCCCTCAATATTATCTCATACCGGTGGTTAAATAGTAATAGGCAGGATATGAATATAGTTCAATTTCAATTTCCGCAATGAGTGAGTGAATAACCCTTAAGGATTCACCTAAAATCACAATGTTTTTATTCATATGAAATTGCATTTTAAAGTGCATTAGAAGCTATAAAAGGAAGAAAATTTGTTTATCAGTCGCATTTCAATTACAAGTGATTCTGCCTCTTTAGAAAATAACCTTGATCCTTTGAAGAGGTATTCTCAATAATTTCAATAAAAGATTCCTATTGTTCTCTCGTTTCTGTGGGACGAATTTATTCACAAAATTATTCATTTCCGGTAAAAACTAATATTATTATACTCGTTTTGTTAATGTTAAATACAAATAATGACCTTGGACGGTAAACAATCACCATAAACGCAATCGAATCCTTACGTGACGATCCCATAAAAATACTTTCAAGATACTTCCGTGGCTATATTAAATATTTAAATTTAACTATAGCGTAGCTGACATAATTAGAATATCTTGAATAAAAGCTCTATTTCATCCATCTCACAGTACTCCACAGAAAACTTCAGATATCCTAGATGCTTTAGTATTCCTAGGGTGAGACTTTAATTGGGTAACATACGATCTCGGTAACGTCTTCGAATAAGTATTTTTATAACATACGATGCGAACTGAATCCCTGACTTCATCTTCGCATCCCAAATTCCATCCAATATTAATTAATTAATAGGTAAAATTAAGCAGCTATAATAAACACAATTATCAGATTATAGCTACATAATCACCAAATCGTACGAGAGTAAAGATACTGGGAGAAGGGCGTACCCATTTCTAAATTATAAGCGCATCGGATTAAAGACTTAAGCCTATAAACCGACGGTGGTGTAGCTATTTAACGTTCCTCCGAGAGGAACGATGTTTTCTTCCTTGGATTCTACGGAAAATTCCTATTAACCCGTTCCCATTTACGTTTCGAGTGAAAGTGCGTCGTACTCGACGTCTTCCCTCAACTACCACAAGTTCTGATTCCGAGAGACGAGGAGCTTTAAGTAAACACCATCGCAATTCACGCGTTATTAAAGCGAGGCGGAATCCATTTCGCTGAATGGTATTTCCTCTTCTCGTTATACTCAGCAAGGGCAGGAAATTAAAAAGTCAAACAGGACTAAAACGCAAAACTTCGCAAACACATTAGTCAAATTGGAAGTAAGAGATAACCATGATCGGAATGAATTGACCGCTTTGACGGAAAAACAATATATCCTAATTAACACAAATTTTTTTTTTTCTTATTTCCGTCTCTAGCGTGCAGGAATCGAAGTATAAATCAAAATGAAATTTTTTTACTGTGGTTTGCTTCGGATGAGAACGAGATCAGTTCACAGGATTCATTTTGATTAAATAGAGAGAAAAACGAAGTTTTATTTATGATGTAAATAACATTTGACAACCACTTCTTTTCAATCCTGAAGTATTTTTCAGATCCATGTTAAAATTTACCTATGCAGAAATTTAATAAAACTTCTTCATAAAACTATATATATATATCCATAGCAAATTAGATATGAATAAAAAACAGTATTCATCCTTAAGGTCGTTTTCATAGGTAATGATAGAGCTCACTAGATATTAAGCCCGATAGCCTATGAGACTTCAAACATCATTTTAGAGCCGCCAACTATTTGCACTGAACTTCTTGTGGTTTCCCAGGAAGATCCGGTGCCCAAATAATTTGGTATCATCTTGGGTTTAGAGCAATCAGAAATATTTATAGGGGGTCGACCGGGATATTCTCGTGGGTAGAGTGCTCGTCAGCTAACCCAAAGGTCGCGGGTTCGAATCCCGCCCAGGGCATGGATGTTGTGTTTGTCCAGATGAGTTTTTTCAATGAGTTGAAGAGATGCGAAATGACCATAGCCGTCGAAGCACCCTATAAACAAAATTACTACTACTACTACTAAATATTTATAATGAATAAAACTACAATATACAACGAACCTCAAATTGAAAAATGCCTCCTGTCCTATTTCTATAATGTGTAAATACTGAAGGTATAAGTATATTTATGAATAATTAATATTGGAACAAAATATATAAATAAAAAGAATTAAACATAAATTCTAAATAATAATATATTCATTGAGGGGATAACAAAAAAATGCATGTCAGATTGCTTACACACGAAACGGGAGCGATATTTCTATTATAGTCAACATAGGTACCCGATATTTAACGTGATATATTATAACTTTTTTGAAAAAAGCATTGCCCAACTATATTCTATCAAGATCTGTTATTGAGAGGCATAATGCTCTTATTTCTCACCTTAATGGTTTGGTACGGATCACACGATTAAATGAATTTTATCCAAAAGTTTGACACGAAGAATAAAAACCATTGAGGAATCAATAGTCATCGAGGAAGAGTGAAGGCACAGCGTGCCTCGAATCGCAGAAACTTTGACGGGAAAACGCCATTTAAGATCTTTGTTGTCAAAGAGAGAGACATCCAGGGACCTCAAAGAGAAAAGGGCACATAGCCTCTTTAAATTGAAAGATTCAGACTACGATTACAATGAGATAAGTTCATATTAAGGTGCTCAAGAGGAGAGAAACATAAAAAGAAAGCAGATCCACCACGTACCGCAACAATGAATGCAATAGCAGTGGGCGCCCAAGAGCAGTTTTCCGGTGGCGATCGGTTTTAAAGAGGACGTCATGTCGGATAGCTTTCAATGCAATTCGGAAACCGACTCCGGAAGGGCCTGAACGTAAGGTTAAGAACGCCGCCACCGGAGATGGAAGGGGGGGGTTACAAGAAAGGAGCTCAAGAGAGGGCACAAATGGCTCCCTCTTGTGTTAGAACGTAGGACTCTTGCCAAACAGATGACCTGCCTCCCTCGCGAAGAATGAGGTCAATGAGCGAGCGAGGGAAAAAAAACCGGGATGGGAGCATTTTTCGTGATGTCAGGGGATCACGAGTCCCGCTACGTCTTGGTAAGACTTCAGCAGCGGAGTTAAATCGGCATCGATAGTATCCAATCGGATTCTTTATTCGAGGAATTCCTCAATTACGATCGTGATTTCCTTTGATCTCGCCTTCCACTCCTTTCAGAACTTGGCAAATAATCACATTAAGAATCAGTATGCGTTAAATGGATTGGAAATTGGTTGTGGAAATCACATTTTTGAAATGAAATAAGTATCCATAGATCCACCAGATTCAACGAGAGCGTAAAAGCTAAATTAATAAAAGGAATAAAGGAACAAACGATAGAAGGGAGGGGAAGAAGTTTTAAGGGAGCTTCATGAATGGAAAAAAGTAGACGGAAAGGATAAAAAGAAAAAATTTAAATTTATTTACCGTGTGCAATATACAATGTTAGATCAGCGAGGATGAGGAAGGAAACGAAGAGGTTCACTTTACTTGGGTGAAATTGTGGACAATATGTTAAGTTCAAAAATAATATAATATGATCTGGCACAGTGTTTCTACAGCTCAAAAAATACTATCATGTACATCATTTATAAAAAAATTAATACTGCGGCGTTTGGAATAATTCAAAAAAATCTGGGAATTTAGGGAAAACTTGGAATTTGCAGAGTCACGAAATAATTTTACAACCAAAGTTAATTATGTATCTCTCAAACGATTGCACTCTGCAAGTGTCCCTCAATCAGCGTATCGGAAAATAAATGCACAATCCAAAAATGATGATGAATGGTATAAGCGTAAAAGATATAATGATTGAGATATAATGATGATAAGAATGTTAATTGGTCTATCGCAAGGCATAAAGAAATAAACACGGCTAACGGTATATTTCCGCCCGGCAAAGTTAAGTTCCCCAGGTGAAGTTCCCCCTTTGTGAAGAAGTCCGACATTAGATCATCTCAAGATCCAGCCCAATAGGAAAACATAACATACTCACGGATGAATGTCATCAGTTCCGAAAAAAAGACTCCTTCGTTATCCAAAGGGGTCATCCAAATTACGTTTTCACGGGTCCAAAGCCAGAACGAAATACCTGTTCTGGTAGGTTTATGGTGAACATAAGAATATCAGAAATCGTACACCCGCCCTAAGGCATATCCTTATTCGGCATTATTCTATCTTAAATCACTCACTCGCAGCTAAAACTTGCTTACCAAGAAATATATCTGTAATTACCGCCTTAAATAACCAATCACTCCTGAGTATTGTAAGCTTCGAACTGTGTTTTGCCTCTGTCGAATCTCTCCCAAAAATAGTTACTCCTTCCCTGCCAGGATTAAAACTTCTTCGTTTGCTTTCCTCTCTGTCGACTATACTTTCACCAAGAAGAAATTGTAGATTATAGTGGTATAAATCATAAATGTTTAAATATTTCTCACGAAAGAAGGCGATGACATGTTTTGTTCAATCTTTCATGAAGAGTTATAGTGAGACCCGTACATATGCTATTCTTCTAAATGGTTATCCAAATTATTTAAAACGACGAATCTTCTACCTTGATAGGTAATTTTCTTTGAATATTTAGTGGAACCATATGAGATATCAATGTGAAAATATGAAGGAAGTTTTACGGTAAAAGAGATTTCAATGCCCAAAATGGCTTAATTGAGGAACTGAAATCATTTTGCTGAGTGGTTCGCCCTGTAAATACATTGAAAGTTAAAACTTCTCTAATGCCTTCTTCGAATACCCATCGTCAATACGTATCCCCTCCACACACTTTTACTGCCTCCTTCGGAATCATGCCAAAAAATTATTGAGTAAAAGATTACAGCGGCCGTCTGTATCAGTCATATACACTTTCCCTTCCATCGCATAAACCACCTGCAGTTTTCCTCGAAATCCTATTATTTTTCTCATAATTTCCTCCCTCATGATTCCTTAATGCCTCTCATTCTCACATCACATCGAAAAAATGGTGCCTAGAGGTGTACTGCCAATCTACGAGGTTCCTCACCCTCAGGCTTAGGTTTCCTTTCTTTGTTCAGCCATCCTCATTTTCAATCTATGTGTGATATTCATTATACGCTTTGAGTAAAAACATTGACGAGTTACGCGATACAAAAGAGTTTTTCCACTGATTCACGTCTATGCTGCTGGCACTCACTCTATCGCTTTTTTAGTTTTTTTTCTCGTCGTGGCCTCATAAAAATTAAATTGATTGGAAATGTCATGCAGACGTAAAGTCATATAGATTTTACGGCTAAAATACTAGGGTACATGGTTAAATGATTTTATGATACAGTATTATCGTGGCAGTCTATAAAATAAATTCCAAAAATTTACGAAAAACTAATTGCAACTATGTACGTTTTTGAAGAGCCAAATTAAAGAGTAAAATATTCTCAGGATGTGACAAAGAAAATGATTATTGATAATTTTGCACTGACCGTATAACTCTAATTTAATTCCACATTTCTAAACCTAGCTAAACGGGTGACTTACATTGATTTAACATTTGCAATAAAATTCAGATATATATCACAGAATAGAAAGGGGGAATTAACATCACAGAGATATATCAATTTGGTTGAGGAAGAAATCTACTATAGCAACAATGCAAGAATGAGAGAGAGAGTCATTCATACAAATGTTTATTTATTTGAATATCTCGCGAATGAATTTTTAAATACTTTATGTAAATTCCTAACTACTCGTAATTTACCGCAATTAGGGTTTCACAATTGTTTCCAATTATTGAATATCATCATATTTCTAAACAAATGAGCACGATTATATTCCTAAAAAAATTTGACACTTTGAAATGTAATTTATTTCCTTTTCATTTTAATAATTTGACAACCAATTATCATTTACAAATATAGTATCATTTTTTTGAATACCATAAAAATTTTTAAATGTAGTTATATTTTATTCCTATCAGAATGATTTTGTACTTTTTGTTTATACATTAAAATTAAGATTGTAAATCATTGTTAATTTTTTTTTAAATCACAACGTGGTGTGTTCCATTTCATGCTTTTTTACAAATGATTAATTTACGTAATAAATCCGTCTTTGGTTAAAAAATACATTGACATATAAATATCTAAAATTTCAAAAGTGGTTTCATGTAAAGATTAAAATTATTTTTGAAGCAGAATTTCAAACCTTTAAGTGAGGAACAAAAGGTGTTATCAAACTAAATTACGAAGATCTTTCAACAATAAAATTGAGAAAAACTTTAGAAAGTAATAAAAAATATGTTTTTAACTTATGTTTCTAACTCGTAGTACCCCAATAAAATGAAGTTATGAGAACTCTCTTTTGATAATTCAAAATATAAATTTTTCACATGAACACCCGGATAATTCTTTCCAGAGTACTTCAAATATGACGAATGAGTTGAACTTACGACTTGAAGCACTATCAAACGGAATAAATTGGAATAGAATAAATAAAATAAGTCCCCTAGAGTGAAAATGGATTTTTTGTAAATGAATATGGCACAAATACCTCCTACTCTAAAACTTCAGAAAAATGTAACAAATGGACGAATATCCATTAAGAAATGAGTTACACTGACAACCGGTATTCAACTATTTGATTAGAAAAGGCCTGAAAACGTATCTACCGCATGTGTGTTTAATTTATGACCAACTGTCAAAAGCTAATAGGCATTAAACAGAATAGAGTGTTTCTCTATCTTCAAAAGCCTTTCAGAGAACGGGAAACTTATTCACAGAGATAAAACTGAGGCATGTGTGATAGTCCTTTTATAAATTATATCCACATTTATCATCTAACAACTCGAATGTCTATAGAATCACCCTAACTCAATATTTCTAGACAATAAAATTACTTAAATTCTCCAGTTAAAAAAAATAATATACCTTTTTACCCCACAGATGTCAAGCCCCCCCCATTGAAATAATTCCGTTTCTTCTTGGCGCTGAATTAAACTACCCATGGCGATTACTATGGTTGAATTATCGCCTCTTCCGTGAAGGTGATCATTTTACGATAAATTATTTGGACTTGAAATTTCATATCTGTCATTGCTTAGATAAGCTCCACCGTCGACATTAAGAACGTCAAACATAATAAGCGACAAAATTACCCTGTAAAAATATACTAGATACTACACATGCTTTAAATCCCCACGAAAAAGAGAACTTTATACTGAAATACAAATTTAGCGGCTTGAAAAACGTCATTGAAGTAATCATGGAGGAAAAACTCAGTGGAAGAATATTCATTTCCGAGTTTTCGAGAACTCAAAAAAATAAAATAAAACATAAGCGCATTATACTTTTAATATAAACGATGTCTTTCAACAGTCGAACAAGAGCGAGTTTAACAAAGCGAAAAAATAAGGATTTTCAGCGTCCGAAGATGGTATAATGTCAGCAATAAAAAATAAAGGCATTTATTGGAAAAAATTGAACTGGTATGTAAAAGTAGAAACAAAAAAAAATCAAAATCATAATTTTGAGTTTTAAAACCAAAGGAGAACTGGAATTACGTCCATATGAATTATAATGCCTTCTCCTTACGAATAATTCGCTGGAATGAACTCTTGTAACCCCTTGTAGGTTTTTTCGGAAGAGTCATATATTCCTTATATTCCACTAATCTTCAAATGAAAATATAAGGGCTATTTCGATAAACAGCTTACATTTACATTCGAGGATTAGTTTTTGGGACGCTGCTATTCCCCACCTAAATCCGAATGATGAAAATATTAATGAATTAATTTAATGACCTAAAAATATTTTTATCAAAATGTACAATATTTACTATAAATATATCTTTATGAAAAAACACGTCCCGTAATACCCAGATACAAAGGTACTTTATCACGACTTCAGACTGCTTGTCAAACGGCAAAACTAATTACACATTCATATCTTTGAAACGCACCTGTGGCCCATTTTATTATGCCTCTAAGCTTTGAATTGCCACCTGAATTAACGCCCAACAGCAATCCGTTTGCTTACCGGAGCTTTTGAATATCCCCACCACTTTGGCTGAACATTATGTAATTTTGTCTTCATTTAATTGTTTATTCTCTCGCGAATTTACGTTGCACTGGCAATAATTGGGCAGTCTGCAGTTTAAGATAGGTTTTCGATGAACTCCAACACCCAACTACCCCAAAAACTCCACTTCAACTAAGCACACTTCCTATTATCTATCATTCTATCTACAATATCTTTTCCTTGAAGTTTAAGATAGGTTTTCGATGAACTCCAACACACAACTACATACATGCCACGTCAACTCTGCACACTTCCTATTACCTATCATTCAATCTAAAATATCTTTACTTTTCCTGCATTACCTCACTTCACCAATATTATACCCCCAATTTGCACTTCAATATAAAATATCCTCAGACTACCCCATCCATCCATATGCCTTACCTTTTTTGGATTTCTCCCATCAACTACGTACCTCCATTCCCCTACTATTCCTACGACGTTTTTTTAAATTTTTCTTCTCCGTGCTCTTTTCCAACTCCACCCTTCGCCAAGCCAAAATATCAAAAGTCTCCAACAAACGCTGATTATCCTTCCTCATGGGTCGTTTTTCATATCCGTACAGTTTCACGCTCCACAGTATGAACTTCGATAACCATTTCTTATGAACATCACTTAAGATTTGAAAAAAGATTTCAGATTTTCCCGGCGAATGAATGCGTAGAAAGATTCTCGGATTTTCATCCGGGTGAAGGCGTTGATGTGTACCGACGTTTCGATGGCTGAGCCTGCCATCATTTTCAGGGTGTGTCTGCTTGAACCAGGAAATCGTCTCATATATGTACTCAGCCCAGGAGGGTAAGGGGATCAAGTGGGCTTTGATCGCTCCGCGCTAATATCAAGAATATTTAGAAGACATAAAATTGAGGCAATACACTAGCCATCGGGGAAACTGAAGAACTTCTTTACATTGGAGAGACAGGACGCAAAATAAAGAAATAAAGAAGTGCCATAAGGAACATGAAAGCTGCATCAGGCTCCACCATCCAAAGAAGTCTGTAGTGGCAGAGCTATGGAAATAAGACTGCATAGAAAGACTTTAACCAACCAAGGTTTCCAACTAAGCAGCTCATGGAAACCTTTATTGAAAATAATGACATCGGAACGGAAAGTGGGAGCGGACCAATCAGAGCCCACTTGACC
>WURS02029142.1:0-11669 GCA_011762765.2 Rhinocypha anisoptera | reverse complement strand
TTTTTCTCTGTGTCCTGTGTTTTTCGTCGCCACCCCTGTGGCCGTACTCTATATATATATATATATATATATATTAACATCTGTTACCATGGGCAGAAAGGTGATTTTAATAACTTTTTCAAGAGAAGGGTATTAATGAGTTATTTTTATTTAATTTTGCCTTATTATTAATTGTTTGAAGTCATACATTTAATTCAAACACGAAGAGAAAAGATTTTTTGTGATATAATTTTACCTTAACGTTGTTAAAATATTAATGGCTTTCGCGTAGCTAATAGATGAAAATTATTTGAAAATAACAAAAACGTATTTGGTATAAAACATGTACGAGCAACACGGAAATGTATAAGATAATCGCGTTTCTTTCGCTTACTGATTTCTATAACTTCGATCGTTGAAATCTCTATCAAGGAGACATTTTTTAAAGAATTTATGTAAGTATAAGTTACGATGGGAAGGTAATTTTAAAGAATAAATAGAATAAACGGTTTACCTCCCTAAGGTAAGATCATAAAGTACAAAATACTTATTTCCATATAGGTAGAATAATAGTGGACCTTAACAGATCTACAGTTTGCTTGGCTTCGCTCTTTGGACCACGACGTCACGTATTTCGTTCCTGTTAAACACTCAAATTAAATGGGCTTGTTAAGGCATAACCATATTGACCATTTTTGTTTGATTTGTCTTCCGTGGGTATAGTCATTCCTCTTGTATGTGTACAACGTGCCATAAAATTTGTTATTTTTTTCGAATCCAGTTGAATGTTTTTTTATACCTTGATAAATCAGAGGATAGAAAATATTAGATAGATATGACGATACCACTTGTATCCGCAGTTGTGTGGCAAACAACAGTGACGTCATTCACCCAGTCAGAATCTTATGAATTTGGTGGGCGTGACCGAAGCATTATCATAAAATAATCTCTGCAGTCTATTTCATTTCCAAATACTGCAAGACCGGGGGAGACGCCTCAATTTTCAGTAGGTATCTTATGAACGGCTTTATCCGTCTTTTTAGATATATTGTCGATGTTTTTTAGGCTAATATTCATGAGAGCGGTGAAAGTGAGTGCTTCATTGGCAAGCGTGGGTGATTTTTTCTTTCAAATTTCAATGTTGTTCCAAGGAAAACGTCCATGACACCCGTGGAGGCTACATAACTAGGTCAGCGACGCATGCGAGAAAATCACTTGAGGTTATGGCAACTTAGAATTGGAATTCATTCTCCGATGCCTCGGAAGGACAGAAATGATTTTTTGAACGCAAGCGTAAGATTAAAACGGGGAGGTGCCCAGAGGAGAGCGGGTGGCTATTTTAGTCTCTTTGAGGACGGAAGTGTCTCCTTTAAGGGGAGTGTGGAGACACTGTGAAAAATGCTCCAATTCTGTCGCCCAAGGTAATCGTCGAAATGTAATTAATTGTCTCGGTACGACATTCAGGTGAAGAAATTATTAGGGAATCCGAGGAAAATATTGTTTAGCCAGTGCAACCATTGGATCCAAACAATGTAAATGGATGCAGCGCGAATTCCGATCGCGACACCGAACAGGATATCACGTTATGTCCTCTGAAAACCGAAGTACGATCTGCATGCTAAAGTGAGCACAAGTGAATGAGCTTCAAATATGGTTTTGAAGGACGGCGGAGGTCGGGATCACACGACCGAAGCAACTCCATCTGTTCCGTCAGGTGCAAGGTGTAATCTTCACGCAACATTCTCGTACTGGAATATTTTATCTCGCCTCCGTTTGATAACGATACCCTTCACCTTCCACTATATATGGGCGATTCCGATTCGTTTAACTCATAAATCTCTTATTTTAATACGATTCCTGATTATTTTGAATCGATTATTGTGATCCGATTCTTATTCGTTTCGTTTCCTTTCCGATTAGATTCAGTACCGATTTCGATTCGGTTACGATTCCGATTCAGTTACGATTTTGATTCGGTTCGATTCACATGATGCGATTTGAATCGATTTAGAGGATCCGATTTGTTAAAGCAAATCGATTCACACAATAAGATTCGAATCGATTTTATTGAATCGATTCATTCCTTGAAATGGCCCATCTCTACCTTCCACGGCATTAATTTGTAGTATATAGTTAGGTCGCCTAGCTCTTTGTTTCATCTCGCGGCTACTGCACCCAAGTTGCTGACTCTTTCGAGGCTGCAACTGGTGCCCAGGCGACCATTTATCGAACTCCGGGAATCTCCAGGTGTTACCGAATGGGAAAAATCCACTCCTTCACTCGATCGCAAATAAAACTTTCTCGGCGAAGTCATTATTCCCTCCGAGTTCAGTGAATTCGCTGAGGGACTTTTCGCGCGTTCACCGAAGACGGGATTCACTCTTAAATATTGTTATCTGGTTTCAGTTCCACCCTGGCTCTCTCCCTCACGTGTGGGAAAAAGGACTTGTTTCTTTGCAATTCCTGGAACAAGTTTCGAAACCAAATTCCGATTTTCCCATGAGTCACTGATGATTCTTTTTGGTCACTTAACTTTTTTTGACGATTAAAGATGATCTGTCTTTTTCTTCACCAATGATAAATCTTTATTTTTGCCCAAAGAATCTTCTTCTATCTGCGATACATCCCTCAGCTCTTTCATGGACTGACCGATTAAAGATATACTTGCACACAACATTTATAAGATATACTGAAGTTTTTGAAAGAAAACCAAGGAATAAATTTCCATGGGTTGGCTTATTATATTAATGCCTAAAAAATATATATGTAATGTATGAGTATGTAAAAATAGTAATGTATATAAAATAAGTAATTTATGGAGAAGAATAATGGAGAAAGAGAAAAGATATTTCATATAGGTAGTAGTGGGTAAGTTGATTTGTAGAGGGATTTTAGGCAGTTAAAATATGGAATTTATCAAAAACGTACCTAAGCCGGTCGATTACACTTCATTCAATGCATGGTACACACTGATTATATCTTATATTGTTGTTGACAACACTGTCATCTTGAAATATTAGGTTTAAATAGATGGAGATATGTATTATAAATTCATTCTATACGTTTGTATGTATATGTGGAGGAATCATTTCATGGGAAGGTAAAACTTTCTCAGTGAATGGAGCAGCCTGGCTCTTCTGCAATTCTTTCTTAATTCATAGAAAAGTATGTGGTGTGAACATTCATAATGAATCTTTCCGCTAACTTGTCATGCTTTCGAAGAGATCAAATTTAGTTTTTTTTTTCAGGATTCATATTATTTCAAATTATCATTCAAAGCCTCTGCCCTTATTGCGTTATCTGACCCTTGTTATTTTATTTTCTATTTTTTCTAACCACGCCAGTGAAATGGATCGCCTAGCGTTGTTTCGAGTGGCGGATCATGCCGTCTTTCCTTATCATCGATTGTGTTTACTTAGTGTTGATAGTACTGGTAGTATTACTAGTATTATAGCCACTTCCATTACCCAAAATTCCATCTCGTAAATATAATGTGATAAAATCTATTTGTAAAATTAATTTCTCTCTGGCGATAATCTTAAAAAATAGTCAATCAGTATAAAATCAAGAACATTAAAACCCAAACAAAAATTTCGTAAAAAAAGTAAAAAAAATATTACGTTAATACCAGTTTCAACGCATCTGTGTCATCGTCAGGTTGAAATTATTAGTGCCCGATAAATGTTTTTTGGAAATTTAGTGTGTTTATCAGCCGTGCAAAATGAATTTTCATTAAGTTGAGCCGGAAACCCTTGAATAACGGTCAGTGTCTAGTTTCCCACGGGTTTAATTGAAGAATAAGATGAAATACAACAAGTGTTTCACTCATCTATCGTGTGCGGAGGGATAAGAATCCTGTTCGTTTGTGTCATCAGTCAAACTCTATTCCATAGTCCTTAACACGACCTCAGTTTCCCGTTCTCTCTCTTCTGTGTACATGAGTTCCAGTCATGTGTCCCTCACGCCCAGACCTTCCCCGTCAACTTTCTCTCTCCCTTTTCCCTAGATGGCGGCGGTCATTCGGTGCACACACGACCCTCCCGCTGTCTAGTAGGGTGACTAATCCATCGGTATTCTTCCGAACGAACTTCAGACGCGTATCACGTAAGGCCGCGCTCGCGGCATTCGGGCATTCTCGCGGCGAGTTAATCTCCTTGGAGCTCCTTCGCCTGCTATTTTCTTCCCAATGTGATCTCGAATAGCTGCTACTGCCAAGCGTTTCTTGCATAAATGAATCTACTTCATTAAAAGTCCAACGATGCCCTTGTTATTCATACTATGAACATGTCACGGGTGCGTCGCACGTTGCCCGCTGCAATTAACCCTCTGTGACTTGATAGGCGAAAGTAATCGTGCGTCATACTAGAGCCTCTATTTATCTCCAAGGGATGTGAAACTTTCATGTAACCGTAAGAAATCAGGGTTATTTTGTTTTTATCACATGCGTAATGTAGGTACACGAGTTTACATCAGTGCTCTCGCACTTTAATTTCTGAAGTAGCACCATCAGTGTAAAACCATACTCAGCTTTTCAAAGTGATTTCTCAAAAGAGAAAAGCTAAAAAGTAACTGCTCAAATATCGAGTAATGCCAATGAGTATCACCAATCTCAAGAGTTTTTGACAGATAAATTGAGCTCAGTTTTAGACACTGAAATGGCCAGCAGGAAAGTGAATGAAATAAGGTTTATAGTGAGATATGAAAACGATTAATAAATTATGGCACGAGAAAATATTATTTCTCCTCCAAATACCCATGAAACTAAATTTGACTCATTCTCTAGCCGATTAAACGGTCCCAATTTTTTTGTCTGTCACGTGTACACATGTACAAGACAAATAATTCGCGACTCTTCGCATGCAAACGTTTTCCTCGGCATCCGGTGGTTAATGCGGTTTTAACTTTTATCCTTAAAAATAAAATCTTGCGGTCATCACAAGTGGTGACACAGTCGCGAAAGGGAAGGAAGTAATTAAGTTTCCCAAGACTATCCGGTATTGTGTTACGCTTTAAATAAGACATTTGACGTCGGTGGGTGTGTCATCCATTTCTTTAAATCCTCAAATAAACCTGATGTCCATCCTCAAAGTCATATATCAATTGAACGCATACAGATTAATAACGTGTCGGTTTGCGATTTTGTCAATTACTTAAAGCCGCGAGACTGTACACCTTTCGACGAGAATTGGGAGAAATAAGTGCAATCGTTGACCGAAAGTAAAATTAGTTATGTATTTATTGGGATATGTATAGTTTCTGTCCGTATTTCGAATGAAGCATAGGTTTCGTCGTTTTATCATATTTTGGTCTAGGACTTTAAAAAAGTGTAGCTTATTAAAAATTCCTCTACGCACTGTGTAGGGAAGTGAATCTTATGTGGGCCAATGTGCTCATAGATACGGTGCTAATGAGGCATTGGATAAATGTTTGTGGTTATAATTGCACAAATAGGGTGTGGAACTACTGGAAAGTTAAAAAAGAGTGAGTTGGATGCTTCGATGATGATGGACTAGTATGGAACAGGAATAATAACCAAACAGAACTGTAGGAAAATATTAAAAGACCGTTTCTGGAAGGGATACATACTCTTAGGTCATGGACGAATATGCTCTAAAAGACCATTTTAAAGATGAATTAAGATCGAGGGATCAAGAGATCGCGCATGGACCAATCTGATGTCAAGTGTACAGAAGAGATAGAAGAAAAAGGATATACCAAACTGAATTGGTAAAATTGTCCCAATTTCAAAAACCAAGACTTGAAAAAACTACGACCTCTTTTTTTAAGTGTGTCATTTTCGAAGGACCATGGATGAGAATAGATGTGAAGAGAGAATAATCAAAATTCCATTATTGACTGTTAAATCATGATGGACATAGTTGTAATACTTTTTGCTATGAATGACGATAGGAGTTGTGTCAGATTTGGATTTTTTGGTACTTTGAAACCCAAAGCTTCATTTAGAATAATTTTGTCGATGGAATTCATGCATACCGATTTTTTCCGTTCGAGCAAACTCTTCCGACGTCCCCGAGTGATTCACGCGCTAGACCCTGAATATAGCTTAAGTTGACAGCTCATGCAATCATTGGAGAAAATAAATTCCAATACCTACTAGAGTTATCAAGGAAATAGTGAAAATTTTCCTGTCATTCTTCCGAAGCGTTTGAAATGTCGACTCGTGGGTGGTACAAAGGGAAGACCGGCTGAAATTGAATCATTTCAGAGCCATATGCGATTGTGTTTTGTGAACACGATCTTTTGCACTGTTACTTAAAACTCTTTTCGTAATGGCAGTATTTCAAGTAGTCGTGATTTACAGGATAAATGATGTATTTGCTTCACACGGATCAGAGAATGTTTCTTCTATTTTAAATTTGTGAGAAATTTTTCGAATTCGATGCCATTTATCATTATGTAAAAATAGGTATCATACTGTGCAACTGTTGCAGTGTCAGGAATCTTGTATGAAAAATTTAGAATTTACTAAGATGAAAACCTCTTTGGTGCACATTTGATTCAGGAGGATATCCTCCTACCTACCATATAGTAGGCTTCGTACAAAACTTGAGATATCATATTTGACTCTAAGAGAAAATAAGTCATATCCGGTGTCCAATAGCAAGGAAGAGATAACTAGTGATTTTCGGAACATTTTGTTCACTACGGAATTGTTCTTATATTATTACCCTTCTGAATACACATCTCTATAAACTAATTAAATATCTTGTGCAGTTTTTTCTACTTCTTTAGTTTTGATTAAATGAAAAAATTGGTTTGTTTTCTACTATTCGTTCGCGTTATGCATGGGAAAATTATGCTCTGTTTTATAACGTAATTTACCGCTGAAGGTGCAGGTTAATATAAATTTGAAGCCTATGGTGATTATTATTCGCACATTTCACTAAACAGAATGACGAATAAAAGCAAAAGGTTCTGTAAATTTCCAGGGGAACGATTTACTCAATTTTAGCGATCCCAGTGGTAAAAAAACCCTGCGAATTAATTAACCATATTATCAAGTCATGAGGAAGAAATAATTGCTCAATTAATTCGCATTAGCATTTCGCGTTCAAAGCGCGGTTTATTATCGCATAAAAATCTCGAGGATTAGTATGTCGTAAGTTGGCATGAGGCACGCTCCATCAACTTGAGTAGTACGTTACGTTACCCTTGATTAAAGAATTTCTTCATCGAATCGCCAACGTCGTTTGACGCAGTTGTGTCACGTAGAGGGCCCAACGAATACCGTTTCTCGTAATTGGCGTAGCATTGTCACAAATCATGGAGGTTGTCGATTGAAGAATATTAATTTAAAGTCGCATAGGAGGCAAATATAAAATTAAAGCACGTGCAAAAAAGAAGTACACTTAGAAATGATCGTTCATATTCTGTAAACACCATTAAAAGAAAGTGCACGCTCTCCTTTTCCATGAACAGTTCCCTAGTGCATGTCCTCACCTTTATTAGCTCCAGTGTTAACGCTCTATTGATTTAAGTGACATTGAGAAAATGTGCTTGAACCAAAGAAATATTGCTCTCCACAATACTATTGGTCTTATAAAATGTAATATAAAGTAATGTGGGTGAAAAGAAATGAAATTCGACTCTATTTGCCCAAGATTTTAGGTTTCTTTAACGGTTGTGATGTATATTGGTCACTGGACCACCACCTAGGAAGACTCTTGCCGGTTGAGGTCATAATAGGGCGATGCTTCGGGTGTCGGGGAGAACTCTTCAGCTTCCCGTTGGGCGAGTTATATGATATAGGCGAATCCCTACAAGAAATGGAAAATGGAAAATAAAACTCTTCCGTCCTCTTGGATCTAACCCGAAACTTATGCATCCGAAGTCAGTGAGCTGTCATCGAAGAATGATTTGATTGTCAGCGTCCCTTGGAGAATGAGTCGCAAGTCGTAATTTTTTTGACATCATCAATAAATCAAAGAGTGCGCAAGACGGAATTTCCCTGTAAGTCGACGTTGGATTGCGGGTAATACCAATCTCCGCACAAAAACCGGTACTGGTGCCCGCGGGTTGAACGAGTGACTGCAGTGGGAGAGGCGTACATGTCAAGGTGGGTCAGTCGCATTCGCCGCTAAATCGTTTTATCACTCACTCGAAAATCATCGCTTCTCTCAGTCGCCCTTAGGGTTCCGTGAAGGCGAGGGTGGTCCCCCTCACTGTGGATCAAATTGCCTACCTTGCTCTCCCGTGCTCGAGTCAGCCAGCTCGAGGGATACCTCCCAGCTTTCCGGAGCACACTTTCACGTTGAAGGAATCACAAGCAATGCGTTTTCGAAGCGATGCGAAGTCCTTTTGGTTCCTCCTCGTGCGTGCCGGTGTTAAAAGCATGCGGGGCGGGGAGTTGATTGCTTCGACGGTCCACACGGATAGTTCCGCCGGATTGGTGGCGTTCCTGTCCGCGTTTTCCGTGCGCCATCTACAGGAACGTTGCGCTACTACTCGGAATAGCGCGATGGATGGATGGTGGTCAGGGGGGAGGAGGCAACTACAAAATCGCTCGGGTTGGTGATTTTTTCGAAGCGGACCTGTTTTACACACTGCTAGGGTGGGGAACTTATTTTTAGCTTATTTATTTTAAATATCTCATCACAAAGAATATATATCTAGAACGAGGGTACGACTGTATTTTATTACCGCTCTAAAAAAATTAATTTTCCTTTGTCATTTATTGTTATTTCTCAAATCTCAGTCTCAAAAAGAAAAAAAAGATATTTCTTGAATTAATGGTCGTGGAAATACTACATAAAATATATTTTTTAATCCAAGTTGTAATTTTGAACATTATGTTCTACGCCACGTAAATAATATGGAGTAACAAATAAAAAGATCCCGCAAGAATTTGTTGTTTGTGATTTAAATGGAAATGTCTGACCAAAACTATCACAGACTCCTGAAATGATGTAATGAGCTTCATCCCCTGTTTTTTTTTAAGTTCACGCCTTTTGTAATACGCAGTTCATGACTCGTAAATCAACGCAAGACCATCATTCTTGTCTCTGCAAAACCCCGCAGCGTTTAGTGTTCTCAATTAATTTAGAATTATCTCATGTATGTATAAGCACAGTTAAGGTCGCAGTTATCGAATGATCATACGTTGTAATCATAAAATAATTGTTAAGCGTGATCATATAGGGTCACCAACATAAAATTTTAAAATCGTCATCTAAATGTCGTTTTTTTTTTATACGAGAATTGAAATTTCAATTAGAGGTCTTGAAAATGAGGCGAGAGAAGAGCGCATTGATTGCAATGGCTCCGCGGGGAAGTCGATGGATCTCACCGGCCGGGTTAGCCTGGGATAGCATACTCGCCGGCTAACCGTCGCGTGTTCGAATCCCGCTCAGGGCATGGGTGTTGTGTTTGTTGTGTTTCTATGACGTGAAGAGGTGCTAAATGACCATAACCGTCGATTCATCCTATAAACAATACTGCTAAACTACTTCTTCTCGATGGATCTCGGGGGAGTGTCCCCCCACCCATTGCCCCCCGCACAACGGCGCAGACAGTCACTCGGATTGCAAGTTCCAGATTCGCAGTGCCAAGGGGAAGAGGAAAACATCGAATTGAAAGGATGAATTTATGGCACCCGGACGGGGCCGAAAAATATTCGAATTAAAGAAAATTCAAATTGTGGGTGTTCGAATTATGGAGGTTTGATAGGGAGATTGATAAAAAATTTGCAATTCACAAAAATATTCAATATATTATGATATTTGCATTATATTCTATATACGTGTATCATTATAATATATCTAATGAAGTCTATCGAAACGACTCTTTTTCAAATACTTTCAAGTATCATTACCAAAAATTGAGACCATATTTCATTTTCTAAATTGCCTTTTGCAAAATATTCAATCAGTTCAAAATTCAGTTATAGCCATCTTCGAGTGACCGTATTTTTAAATGATGTTATATTTGTGGCAGTTGTCTAATTACGGTTTGTGTTCTTTTTTGTTTCATCATACGAGGTTGTATTGGTTTTATTTTTTAAATGTTTTTTTATTGAAATGCAGACGAGTTTCATCAAAAGGTTAAGCTTGGGCTTGACCAAATTTTGCCCTAATGGTCTGTGCTGGGCGATTAAGCCCAGAATCTGGTCAAGGGCACGGCGTGGTCCCCAGCTTTCTTGATCTCACAATAATCACAGTTTCAAATGGAATCCCAACGGCAAAAAAATTTAGGCGAGACTTGTCCTGAACGAGTAGAAAAATAATTTTTGTGATTCCTACAAAAATGTTATTTTGATACAATTTTATTTATTTCCCTGTCGACAATAATTTATCAAGTGTTTATTTGTTTAGTCATCAGTAATTACCTGCCTTTTTAATTAGTAAAATTAACTATTTATGTTTAATTACAGTATTTTTTAGATTGATTAGATGACCCATACCACATATCGAGCTATTTTCTTGACCTTAGTCTTTTGTAATATTTTCCCATGGTGAGGAATTTAGGCGATTGGCGAAGTATTTAACGAGCCTAATATGATAGTAAATCCAAATGATAGTAGGTTTAACCATGTTGCTTTTGCCTGACAGTAATATTTGTAAATAAATATTGGTATTCACAGGGTTGTGATCATAGCTTGTTTCTGTGCCAATGAATGGAAGGGGATTAAAGTACAAGAAATGAGATTTGCAGAAAAATGAAAGGGATATTGCATGAATTTAAGTAAAGAATAATATAATTGATGATCTGAATGGGCAGTTTAGCGTTAGAAGGCATGACTTTGAGAAAGAACTAGAAAGATATCTTGTTGACCCCTAAGTAAATAACAATAGTAATAATAATTACTTAACTATGTGCATGTACTGAAAAATTACTTTGCCTATAAAAAAGGCTAGAAGAAAATATCTGAACATTTGTTAACATAACAAAGGGTGATTCTAAGAACACAATTGTTTGCTATATTTGATAAGAGACCGAGTGCTAGTAAAAGATAATATGGTACTTATACGTGCTGAATGTGGGACAGACCACAATTCGGTATTCCGAAAACAGGTAAATCTATTGAGAACGGAAGTGAGGGTGATTCATGGGAAAGGTTTGAAGAATGACAGTTGAATGAGCCGAGGGTGTAAGTGGAAAAGGTGTGCCAGGTAGAATGAAAGGTGGTTTTGAATTACTAAGTGATAATCCGGAAATGCAAAGAGAAGTGAGTGGAGGACTAAAACTAAAATTGATAAAGCTTGAAGTTGGCCTGCGATGCTTAAAGGGAAGATAAAAAAACAAATGTAAGACATTTTTGTACAATCAAGGAAGCTATACGAATGGAGGAAGCAGACATGAAAGTAAAATGACTCTGAAGGAAACAAGAAATTTGGAAATGTATAAGAAAGGTAAAACAAACAGAAAAGTAGGGTTTACATCAAGTAAAGAATAATGACCGGTCTTTGTATTATAATGCATGTTAAGACACAGGGGGATAAGCTAATACGTCCAGAAAGTAATTTTCTCTAGACTTCTACAGAAGAGAAACCACATACGTACATATTGTGGAAAAAATGATGGAAACTCAAGTTAAACGCTTCAAAATTTTTCAACATGGTTGCCACTATTGTTTAGACATTTGCGTTTTGGGGGAATTTATTTATTTACGATAATTCCTTGCAGATAGCTACAAGCAGGTGGCAAGGGAGAAAGGAAATCTAAAAATAAAA
>WURS02029131.1:0-11669 GCA_011762765.2 Rhinocypha anisoptera | reverse complement strand
CCCAACACCTCTTCATTTGTATTCCTCTGTGTCCATGTAACTATTTCCATCCTCCGCACCCACGACCCGAAGACCGCCATATGACGCTCATTCTCTTTCTTCAAAAGCATGGTACCGAAAGTGAAAAACTCTTAAAAAAATGAAGGAAATATCAAAGAATTGGAATGAAAGATACAAAAAATATGACACAACAAAGTACAAAAATATGTTATTCAAAATATGAAAACAATATACAAAAGCATATATTAAGATCATTACAGAAAATATTTCCTACTCTATGTAACAGGCGGCCCAGGCAGGGTTTGCGTCAGAACATGACTCATACTAGAGATGGGCGATTTCAAGGAATGAATCGATTCGACCAAATCGATTCAAATCGCATCATGTGAATCGATTCGGATAGGAATCGTAACTGAATCGGAATCGTAACTGAATCGCAATCGTAATTGAATTGGAATATGAATTGAATCGAATCAGAAGGTAAACGAATCGAATTGGAAAGGAAACGAATCGAATCATAATCGGATCATAATTATCGATTCAAAATAACCGGGAATCTTATCAAAATAATCGATTTCCGAGTGAATCGAATCGGAATCGCCCATCTCTAACTCATACCCATTAAAGTCTCTTAGCAGGAGTTCCAAGTATTTTCTTTTGAAGATTGCAATAGAATTGAACTGCTTTAGCTCTATGGGGGATATTGTTCCATTTGTGTATCGAGCACACCGTAAATAACCTGTGATATTGGGGGTCCCACTGAAAGTTAGACCAAATTTTCATGTTTATGTTAGATGTCAATGTCCTACCCAGGAACATATTCAGGAGATATTTCGGTTGGTGGAATTTAAACAGCCCATATAGAGAAAAAGATGTTCTCTTATCTTTAACAGGCAACCAGGCAAGTTCCTTTGAGTAGGGGGTAATATGTTCATCTCTCCGTATATTAAAGACATATCTCACCCAGTAATTATACAAGTGCTGGAGTAATTTATCTATTAAGTTGTAATCAAGATAATAGCAATAGTTTTGAAGCAAGGAAATATTAAAGAGGCTATTCATTGTTTGTGAGTGTGAAGGGGAAGGAGATTTCTGTGAATTTTCAGTCGATATAGGATAGCATTAATCTTATTATTAATGGCAGAAATGTGGTTTTTCCACAATAAATTATTACTCAGTGCAATGCCTGGTAATGGCCGTGTGGAGTTTTCACTTCTTAAAACAAAGGGAGGAATACTTCTGACGTGAACTAACTTGCCAACAAGGGCAGGATTGAACAAGGACATAATCCCACCTTCAATTAATGCTTATCCCCAGTGGGAGCTGTCAGGGAGATTCACTGATGACGTATGTCAAGACTGAGATCAGCAGAAGAAACCTGTAGATAACATAAGGAGAAAAGATCCTTGAAAAAATCCATTAAGTGGTCATTAGAATTTTAAATTGACTAAGTAAAATAGTTCCTCAGAATTTAATGATATCCATATGCTGTAACCCTGAAAAGATGGTAAATAGCAGATATGCTGTGGGGATAATCATCTTTACCATTGATAGATACAATATCAACAGAAACAGCTTCAACTTGTGTAGGAAACGTTGATGTTGGTGACAGCACATCTGGTTGACTTGCAGTTGATGTCAGTGAATTACCGATTGTGGATACAAAAAAAAAGTTTAAATCACTCCTGCAGAAAACAGAGGTGTGCCAACTAGATGAATTTGAAAATTCACTGCAAAATCTATGTCTGAAAACTGAAGTAACCTGATTAAGTATGCCCGAAGTTTTTTAATGTCCACCTAATACTATGCTTTGTCAAGGCTCTCCAGATAATTTCTCCCCACTGATGGTCACTGGCTGACCAAAATATCTCATCTCATGTCATGGCCAATACCTCAACACCCTTCATCTCTCAATGAAACCTTGGTTTAATATCGCACTTAATTTCCTGGGGGTTTTCCCAATGGGGTACCTATTGATAATCTGACTCCTCATTGCTAATTGTATGATATAAAAAAAAACCTCCATTTATTGTAATTAGCTCTTTGACATTTGTTCTGTTTGTTGTCATGTAGTTATCGTAGCGAAATGAAAAAACCAACTTGTTAAATTTCCACAATTTGTTTTTGGTGACTACCTGGGTTTCAACTTACAAAGTCATCATCAGGTAATACAGGGAAGTACAGAATAAGAAATGATACAGAAAAGTACAAACCCGGGTAGTCACCAAAAATAAATTGTGGAAATTTATCAAGTTGGTTTTTTCATTTTGCTACAATGATTCGTTTCCACCATGTAACAGCCGACACTATCAACTTTGATATATAGTTTACTTGCATTTTCATATTTATTAGTGAGAAATGTGGCTACAAGAATGAGCTGAATGGTTTTTGAACTCAAATGCTATATCCTAAATACATACTATAAAAAAATTTTTAATTCTCTTAGCACTATTTTAATTGATGTGCTGTGCAATAAACAGTGATTAGAACAAAACAAAGTTCTCTCTTTTGAGTGGGTAGTTGTCCTTAGCACGATCCATTATTTTTGTCAGAAGGAAAAAATTTAAACTTTCCCATACCTAATTATTTATGATTTAGTGTTTTGACTTTTGTTTTTTAGAATTTGTAATTATTTATCAATTTTAGTCCCATGGACCCCGTTGAGGTTCCCAAGCCTGAGCCAGAGGCAGCGAAACCAGAGTTACAAGTAACGAAAACTGAAGAAATTGAGGAAAGCAAAGGCTTGAAGCTCCCTGTAAGTGTTTCAGATACCAACCTTGAAGAGTTTGATGCAATCAAAGTGCTTGACTGGAGAGATGGCATTGGAACACTGCCTGGGAGTGACCTCAAGGTTAGTAATTCTCCTAATAGTCTATAAAGTGTTGACAGGACACATCCATCTATAATTTTGCCTTATAAACATTGAATTTAAAAAAATATTTTGAAATTGTAGGTCTTCTAATGTATTATTTCTTACGTTAGATTGTAAATAACTATTTGATTATTCTTATAATTCACTTTTTAGGATGAATGACTCTCAGGGAACAGAGTTTCTAACTATACTCCTAATGGATAACTTACTGTTTAATGCAAGAATTGCCAGGAGCTCATTGTAGGTTCTTTGGTATAAAAAAGTTGAGGGTCAGCAATTAAACACTAATTCATTTGTAAATGCAAAGTTATTCCTTTCTTAATTTCAAAACAATGTTACCAGTATATTGCGAACATGGTGACAGGTATATAAGTTTCTATATGACAGTTCATTATATGACTATTGTCAATAACACCCCAAGTCCATTGTGTTTATTGTGTTGGTGCAATCTTTTTCTATTGTTATACCATTATTAGTACTCAATGAAATATTAACATCATCTGCATATGTAATATTTCTACTAATATTAATAGAGAAACATGTTGGTAAGACATCCACAAAGTTTTATAAAAATGAGGGTTCCCATGACTGAACCATGAGGAACACCACTTATAACACTCCCTGGATCCAAGTTAACTTTCAACCCAACCTTGGGTATGGCAGTAATTTTTCCTATTTTTTAGAGAAGAAACAAGTCATTTATGGACAACACCTTTAATGCCAATGTTCCAGCATTTATTTATGGTCATGGTCATTTAAGTCAAATGTTTTTACTGCGATTGAAAATTAGCCTCCATTAATTCATTCCTCGGAGAAAATTACAAAATTCATATAATTTTCATTTTTAAGAACCTATGGTTTTCACATGCACTTTTTCATAGAATTTGCATTGGGTCAATGTTCTCCCCATCTCCTTTCTCTCTCTCTCTCTCTCCCTACTTTTCTTACAATTTTATACGTATTTGGAATACTGAGATGAACATCATTTCCTTGCCACATCCCTTAAGACTTACTAAGTTGTTTGACTAGAGGTATCATAATCATGTCGTTAAGGATCACTTTAAATAATAATAATTTATTCTTCCCAGTTGACAGTGCTGAGTTCATTACATTTAATAACTAACAGGCAGCTACTGTACAGGGCAACATCAAGGTTAAATGTACAGAATGCAATTATAGTATGGATGTACAGAATAACATGCAGTGCATTCTAATCAATTTACAAACATCATGTAAATACAATAATTCAGTTACAATTACAAAAAACATGCATATACATACATACATACATACAAGCACACACATATACATTATTATTCTGTTGTATTGAACAGGATTACACAATGTCAAAATTACTCCTCGTTATCTGAGGTGATGAAGTCATCAACAGTGTAAAAACATTTGTCAGTTAGGAACAGGAAAACTTTTTTAAAGAGAGGGAGGCAGATAATATTTTTTTATTATTAGGTATTTTATTGTAGAGCTTAGCACACAGGGAGCGGGGTCCTTTGGAAATCTGTATGAAATCTGAATAAGTTTAAAAGGAAACTAAAAACATTCCTTCTTGAAAATGCATTTTACTCAGTCGCTTAGTTTATAGAACACTGAATAATGTGTCTACTGTGTAAACCTGTGTCTTGACATATCCTATGTTTGTTGTACAAACCCTATGGATGAAATAAATATTATTATTATTATCAGTGTCATTCTGGATGAAATTCTGTGGAGGAAATTCTTCCTTTTGCGTCGTAATTGGGCACATTTATTTTTTTTGGGAATAGGGACATGTTTTTTTTACAAAGATAACTGATTGAAATACTCGCAGGGTATTTGGCCAGAAATATTCCACTTAGCTTAGACCGAAACATAATATTTCACCAAAGACTACATTTTTTTCTACCAAATTTTATTTTCCTAGTTTCGGATGAATGAATTTGGCATAATGGAAATGGTGGAGGATGAAATGACAGCCGTCAAGGTGGAGAACACGGAAGATGCAATGCAGCCCAAGTTAGACACCCTGGGGCGAAATGGCCTCGGAGCGGTCCTGCAGAAGAAGGAACAGAGCGAGGATTCCAGAATAAATGGTAAGTTGATCCATTCCTTTTGACTGTAATGTCCCTGGAGAAAACAATTTTGCTAGTGAAACTGTTGTTCCACGCCTGGGCGTAAAAAATTAGTGTAAATAATATGGGAAATTTTAATTTTGTATATATATTTTAGAGATTGGTTGAATCTAGTTTTTCTTGAATCCGAACCTCAACCCGAATCTTAAATTTTCCCTCATCTTATTTTGAATCCGAATCTAAACTTTCCATATAATCCCAAATTAGAGACTCCAAAAGGTTACTTTTCCCTTGAATCCCAAATATAATTTCAAATCCGAATATTTATTTTCCCTGAAATCTTAAATTTTATTTGGATCCAAATCTTAATTTTACAGAGAGAACTCAATTAAAAACTTTGACTGCAAGTTAAAAAAAATTTTTACTGTCATAAGTTTTTCCTTAAAAAAAGTAATCATTCTATCTCGTTCTGGAACTAGTCGATTCCTCTTTTTATCACAAATTAAGCCAGCCGTGCTAAACAGTCACTCTGAGTGCACTGCTAACTAAGTGGTGGTGCTGAATGGTACTTATTTCCTTGCCAGTTTTGAAAGTACTGAAAACTTATATGCCATTCTTTTCTGTTACTCTAAAATATTTTTTGAGGAGGAATAAGCTCTTCTCCTGAATACCTTTCCACTTCTTCCTCAGCAAACATTATCAATCTATGTTTATTCAAGTGTCTCTTCATTACACTCATGGTATGAGATTTCCCACCAAGTGATATTGATCCTTACAAAACCTGCAAATGGCAAAACTAGAGTCTGTGGCAGATATGGTGTATTAGTTTTACACTTTAATAGACATATTCGGAGTATTTTCCTTTTCAGTGAGAGATCTCATTCCAGCATGCAAAAAAATGTTTACGAGTATTCTTTTTATGAGCTATCCTTTCACTCAAAACCGAACGTAAAGTAACGAAGTAAAGCAAGGAAACTATGATTTTACCATTCTAAGTATCAATTCAATCGTTTCTATCCATATTATCGATTATGGTGTCACAGTGGTGGTGTTAAATCCAAAAAAGGGTCGGAATTCCCGTGTGCTGAGGATGAAAGAGACTCGAATTTTCAAGGATTCGGATTCGAGATGAAATTCAAGGGATTCGAAAAAGAGGAGGTATTTGAGGATTCAAAGATTTGAATGTCCCGTCTCTAATATATTTATATTTTTAAACATGGTATTTATTCTTTCAACTACATTAACTTGAAGTGTGGGAGGATTAATTGAAGGAATTGAAAAGTAAATATGAATGCATATGTATATGAAATTTGTTCTAACTTGGCCGATGGGAAGGGGAGGATATTCACTTCTGGGGCATTTTAAACACATTCTCCGATAGTTTCCTTTGTTTGGCTTAGCTAACTTTGCTTGTTCTCTAATCATCAGTGCCTATTTGTTGTTCCAGTATGGAATTTAGAGTAATTTAATACTTGGCTTTTGTTTTGTTGTTAATAATAATACTCTATTCATGGGCTAGAATTGAACATTCTTCCCCACAAGAACAATACCACGTCAATTGACAAGCAAGTCACAAAAGGCTATAAGTGATTATAATCCTTTATGACTTGTAATTAATGATACACGAGTGATTATAATGAGATTGCATTATTGAAAACAAAAATAAACATTGATTATTTTAATAAAAAATAACATTAATATTCTTATGTTAATTTTTTCCTTCTTATTTCATCAGGTTATTCTAATTTTGGGATAAAAATCATTTTTATGTTTTTTGGTTTCACTTGATTATATTTTTTTAAATTGTTTTTATAAACTTTTAATTAATGCATAATACTCTCCTTTATCAGAATCAATAATTAAAATATTATGCATCTGTTTTTGCAGATTTTAAACATACAAGGATAAATGGAATAAAACTTTTTCCCGTCACATTACTTATATTATTAATCAAATCTAGAAAAATTAAGTTCCGTCATAAGTAGAGGTAAGTAAGCTTGCTTGTTTGGGTAGAGGTCCTTGCTCTACCCATTCCTCCATAATTTTTACCTTCAGATTCCTGTTCACACATAACCAGCCATCAAAATTGTTGCTTCTCCTTTTTTCCAAGATGAACAATAGGATACTCAGTGTCGGCCAGGTTACTGCAAACATATGCTACTTGTGGGATGGTTATTTCAGCAAATATTAGAAAACATGTGTCCTATTAGTACCATACATATTTCTGCTTCCTGGCAAAGAAATTTTCTACTTCACTTGGAAAAATCTAATTAATATTTCAAGTAGTTCTAAATAATGGTTATATGTTATATTGGATACACCGATGAAATTTTGTTGAATTAAAATTTTTATGGTATTCTTGAAATTTCGAGTAATTTTGTAAACTGTTTATAGATATAAATTGTCGCTTGATGCATGAAAAATCCTTGCTGTTCCTTAAGTGCTTCTCATCTTAAAAGAATCTTTGATGTCTGCTTATTTCTAGTAAAAAATGACTGCTTCTCTTCTGAATATGTCACCTTTTATTGTTTCTTTGTAGCTAACACATTTGTCCAAATGTGCTCTCATTCGAACTCTCCGGTTGGAAAAGTTAAAGAATGTTTTCATAGCATTTGTTTTTATAAAGCTCAGGAGATGGAGAAACTGAATTGCTTAGAAGGTGACAAGAGATGCTTAAATGGGGCTTAAAAATTTTTATGCAACTTGAACATGGTGCATAATTTCACGGGTTCCGATTGAGGCCTTCTGGCATGTGACAGCCAAAGCACATTATTAATTCTCACAGTATAATTTCAATACTCCCTGTTAATATTTTGCCAGTCTGTTATGAGTGGGTCTCCACCATGAACAATCAGGAAACTTAAGGAGTCGAGGAACTGCGGAAAGTTTCTTCCAATGTTGGAAATTGCTTCTGTAACTGTCTCATTTGTCAGCTACCCTAATTGTTTCCATTGTTTCATCTATGCTAGTACATCATTTCATGCTATATTTTTGTGTAGCATGCCTTGAAATGACGGTGCAAAATTGGCAGTAATGCCTGAACATAAAAGAGACAAAGGAGGCAGTTTCTATTCTGAATGGTGGAATTACATTTTTATTTACATAGGCACATTGAAATTATGGTCATAGTCAAAACTGTTACGTGATTTTTTGTGTTATTCGTCATCCAACTCATTAAAAAGTCCTGTTCATATCGTCACAACAGTACAGGAGCACAGCTGGCCTTAGTGAATGGGCCTAAAGTAGTATAAATGAAGTAAGTTAAGAACCTTTTCCCTTCATTGAGTGATTTTTTAATAACCATGCTCAGCATCAATGATGTATGCCATAGAAATAGAGCCCAGGATTGATTTAACGAATCATAACAACATGCATTTTATTACTAAAGAATATTATCACACAAAATAATAGAGAAATAGTTTCTTATGTTCATCTAGCATAAGAGAGACCTTTGGTTCACTTAGGTTTTATATCAAGTCCTTCTTAATTTTTTAATTTTTCATCAGATTGATTGATTTTTACCAAGATAACATTATTGCTTAAACCCCTTGGTCTCTTGAAACGATAAGCATATAATGTGTGATGCGGAGAATTCTATCTATTCTAGAAACTTTTCTACTTCTAAATTTGTTACTTTCTTGCATTTATTTGCAATTATTTATTAAATTATGAATAGGAATTGGCTAAGCAATCATAATTGGAGAGTTTGAATGATGTAAATGGGATCAGTTGCATGATGTAGTGCTAGATATTATTTCCATCTTCTTAACCCTTTCACTGCCATCGTTGTGTATAACCGACAGATTTTCCAACACAAAAACCCTAATGCTCTCTATGGACAACAAAGCTTTACCTACGCAAACAAGTGAATCCCATCTGTGCACCATGTAGTGGTTGCTGTGAAGGTAAGCAACCCGGGTATAAAATGTCACCATTTGCACCCCAACTCGGCAGGACTCACGACCCTTTCCCATGCAGTGGATCAAAGATATGTACATGACCCTTGGACCCATTCGCATCCCTCTCACAATTTGCAGTCTAAATTGGGAATTTAGTCACAGCGAAAGGATTAATGGGGATCTATGTTATTATTCATCATAGTTTTGAGAGATTGATACTTGTAGAAGGCCCCACCATAATGATTCCTTCCTATTGAAATGATTTTCTTATAATTATACAGTTCACTTTATACCATTACACCAGTGCATAGATTAGTGTATGAACGACAGGAATTTGGTAAGGATATAAACATTTGAAAGTGTTCACTAACATCTATGTAAGAGAAATGGAAATGATTCTATAAATTAAAAAAAAACCACATTTTTAAAACGGACTAAAAAGCATGAAGTAATTTCTCTTAGCCTCATACAGATTTACATATAACCCCACACAGATTCATAAACCTATACAGATTGTCCTGAAAATTTGTGATTGCGAATTTTAATAGATTTGAAAATAAATATCAAATTTAAAATGAAAGACGTGGAGTGCATACTATAGATGATTGATGCATGAATAGTTCACTCAAGTCTATGAACTGCTACATGCGTTATCTCAATGACAGCAACCCCCAGCACTCCCTACTATTATCAGTCAGAACATATAATGATGTTTGTTGTATAATTTCCAAGTTTTGTCCTTGAAGAAATAAAATGCACGTGCAAATTGGTGCCTAAGAATGATAAAGGTGTTATGTGGATGTAGATGAGGACCAAGAATGAATTGTAAGGGGAGAGGAGTGGAAGTTGTTGGGGGAAGTCATAAGGCAGAAAAATTGGATGAATTGGGGAATAAATAGTAGTTAGTGGAATTTTTATTTTGATGGTAGGAGGATTGTTAATTGAGTTATAAGAAAGGAAATAATATGCAGTCATGGTAGATTGATGGTAGGAAAAAAATAATGTAAAACCTAAAGTGTAAGTCAAAGTGCGACATTTCTAGGATCCATCAAAATCTGTCTGCCCATTTAGTTTACCTCATAACAAAGATTAAGGGGTGGTTAACATATCTTTGTAAGGGATTCTTATATCTCTGTAGCTACTAATGTCTGTGAAGCATGCATGAAAATATCCTACAAGGTTAACATTGCATGTTTTTTTAAAAGCTTGGGGCTGTTTTTCCGTATAAATTTTGGTCGTAAAGAACATTTTAATATATTTCATACTGATGTAGCTGGAATTCAATAAGACTAGGTTCTTATTATTTTTCAAGAATAAAGTATGGGTAACATTAGCAAGGAAGGTAAGTCAAATGCAAGCAGAGGAAGGTAAGTCAGTTTGGAGTACATTAAGGAAAAGAAGAACAAGGTGGATGGGATACACCCTGAGGCATAATGGGTTCACGAAGAATATAATGGAAGGAAAAATAGAGGGGAAGGACCCACGGGGAAGACCGAGGGACAAATATATAATGCAAATTATAAGCGTCATTAGAAGGAAGAACTACCAAGGGATGTAAGAGAGCTAGCACAGGATAGGAGAGGATGGAGGGGGCTGCAGTCAAACAATCCTCAGATTGACTTACTGATGATGAGCTTTAGCAATTTTTCATTTCCTATAGAAATTTCTTATGAAAATAATTTCTAAATATTGAAGGAATTGTGTAATCTTAAAAGTTAGGAAATCTCAGGTTGCTATTGCTTCAATCGTCACGAAGGATTAAAAGGTAAATAGGATAATATGCTAAAAATGAAGCCAGTTTTAGAATTGCATCCATTTCTGTAGAAAGAAAAAAAAGTTCTTTGCATATATATGGGAAAATTGTGACTTGTTCAGGGATCAAACCTCCCCCCCCCCAAGTGTTCATACTCTAGTGAATCTCTTTAATACTTTGCAACAGTGCATGAGAAATAATGTGCTGTAGAGTGGATTGGCTGTAATCTGCATGAAACAAATGTCACAGCACAGAATTCCTCAATCATCATCATATATGTAGCTCATCTGTACTATGTAGAGGTAAGTCATAGATAGTGCCATAGATGGAAATCATTTCTAAAGCCTGAGTGATTATTAAGACCATGTTAACACCTTCTGCTCCTATGTGTATTTTCATTTAGGTCTTATTGTTGGTCTTAAATTGCTAGTCCTAATTAGGTTAAAATCTTACAGTGTTCCTCATTTTTATCTAATTTATGTTTCAATTTTATCTGTAGTTGTGCATCTTTCATAATCTTTATTCAAGTGCCGAAGCAATAGAAATTAGCAAGACTTTTCGAATTGAGACTTACAAGCATAAAGTGTGGTAAATGCTCAACAGGTGAAATATGTTTCAGCTGTGATAATCAGTACCAATCATAGAGTTATTTATAATAATGGGGTAGAGTGAGCCTCCTGGCTGCACAGTAGAGAGAAAGCTGTTCCATAATGGAAACCACTTGACTTTTCAGCTGTGGCACAAGATTGGTTTAAACATAAATTTCATACTACTTGCCAAACCATTATGCACTTATTGCAGTACTTTGCAATCGCAAATTCAAAATTTAAGGAGCACAGGATTTCATACACATGTAGGGAAATCACAAGTATTCCATTCTAAAAGTACCACAGTACTTAAGAAAATATTGTGACACCAAAGTCTTACTCGAGTTCACGACAACAGTATTATACAATCAAATAAAAACATGAAAAAAACCACAAAAAATTTAAATTCAATTTAAATACGTATTCTAAGAAATAGGTTCAAAAAATTTGCAATTTCCACTTTAAAAAAACTTCTTCTTTATTCCGACATGT
>WURS02029120.1:0-11669 GCA_011762765.2 Rhinocypha anisoptera | reverse complement strand
GGACACAGTGGAGGAGGAGTGCAAGGAGTTCTCTTATGTTGATTTGGGAGAAAGGGAGTTTTTACCCGTAACTGCAAAGGGTGTTCGTCTAGAGTCTCAGAGGGATCCCATGTTGGCAAAGGTTATTGAATACTGCATTTTTGGGTGGCCAGTGAAGGTAGATAAGAATGTCAAGCCATTTCTGATTAGAAAAAATGAATTAACAGTGAAACAGGGGTGTTTGTTATGGGGAAATAGGGTAATAATTCCAGAAAAACTGAGACCTATTGTCTTGAGTGAGCTGCATGCCAGCCATCAGGGTATGGTCAAGAAGAAGTCTCTTGCCAGATCATGTGTATGGTGGCCCAAGCTGGATGAAGATGTGGAGGGACTAGCACGGTCGTATGTATCATGTGCAGAGAACTAGCCTCTCCCTGCTAGGGTCCCTTTGAAATGCTGAGATTGTCAAGAAAGACCCTGGGTTCGTTTGCATGTTGATTTAGCTGGTCCATTCCTAAATAAAATCTTTTTGATGGTAATTGACAGCTCAACGAAATGGCCTGAGATCTTTCAATTGTGAAATGGAGGGACAGAGGAAATAGTCAGTCATCTAAGAGTTTTGTTTGCAACTTTTGGGCTACCAGAAGAAATAGTTAGTGACTTTTACCTCAGGGGAATTCCAAACTTTTTGTGATGTCAACGGAATTAAGCACAAGTTTTCCCCTTCATACCATCCAGCTACTAATGGTGCAGCCGAAAATCTAGTAAAATGTTTTAAGAATAAAATAAAAACCTTGTTACACTCAAGGTGACCCTTACATATTGCCTTACCAAGATTTTTGTTTGATTGTAGAATAAGTCCCCATGCCACAACAGGAGAACCACCCAGCAAGCTAATGTTTGAACAAGTTCCTAAATCACGCCTTTCCCTATTTAAACCAAAAATCAACCAGATGGTGTCCCTGAGACAGGAGCAGCAGAGGTCTCAAGGTGGTGCTATGCCTCTTACGACATTTAATGTGGGTGACAAGGTGTGGGCTGCAGAGTATACTATATGCAGTGCAAGAGAATGGAAACAAGCAGCAGTCGTGTCAGTGCTAGGGTCTCACAATTATTAGGTTGAAACGGAACTGGGATGCAGATGCACATTGGTCAACAGAGAAAGATGGGGCCCAAAGTACCGGAAAAAGGGAAGAAGGGTGGTGTTTCATGTCTCCAGGAGATCAGTAGTGGACTTATTAGCAGGGACATTCCAGTGGCCATCAATATTGATGAGGGTGAACCAGGGGGTATTGGGAGCCCAAAAGGAAAAAGGTGTGTGATGAACAGAGGAGTCAAGAGAACTGTGCTGAGAGGTTTAGAGAGTCAAGTGTAAAGCAAAGGGGATGTGAGAAATCAGACAATCAAAGAAGGTAACCTCTAAGAGTGAGGAAGCCCAAGGAGAGGTGGAATGTTTGAAGGAGACATTTTCATATTACATTTTCAGTACAGCTGAACTTTAATAATGTTGTAGGACTCTATTAAAGTAATTTTGTGTATTTGAATTGACCTCTCCATATATTTTATTTTTATTTTAGTATTATATTGTATTTTATTTTCTTGTGTCATTTATTCCATTTTTGTTGGGGAAGGAGAGGAGTGTGGTGTATTACTGTAATTTCATGTGCCAATTGTTTTACACAATAAACATCAGAGGTCACGGTATAGCGGTTTCTGGCACTCTCGTCCCAAGCTCCAATGTGATCGGTCCATTAGTTAATATATTACAGCACCCAACAATGGCTTTCCCTCCTTCCACCTCCCCCCTCCTCCTCCCACTTTTACAACACAACCCTCCCATTATCCCACCTTGCCCTGAATCCCTTTTCACACACCCCCCCCAACACACTTTCACCATCCATCTATTCCCCCAGAGTCCTCTCCACACCCTCCTCCTCTCCTCCACGCCATCGGCTACTGGTCTTTTTTTGAAATCCACCATTTCTCCACTAGTCCAAACCCACATCCCATCTCTCCCCACATGTTTATATATTTGTGTTTACCCTGTGCCAACTCAGTACATGATGATGCCGTAATAGGGTGAAACATGTCTTACCATTCAAAAAAATTGTGAAAAATTATGATATTCTTTCTTTCCAACCATGGAAAATATTTAATGACCCCTAAAGTGGATGATAAAGGTTAATGCTGTGATTTGCACTCATATTTTATATGTATGTAATATCATAAGTACATATTCATTCAAATGGAGATGAAGAGGGTAACAGAATGAGGAAGAATAGGAGGGGCTTAAACCAGTCAAAGAAGAGAATGTTCTCATCTTTAGGTGACTGGAGGATTCCACAAGTCACAGCATCATAAAAAGCAACTTTTATGGATTAAGACAAAGTCTATTCTATCCATAGACAGATCTATTCATCTTTCTCCCTACACTTATTCTCTAAACTGTTCACTCAATTACACCCACTAAAATTGAAGCTACCTTTGCCTAGAAACAGACACACCATCTAACACACAACCTTTCCTATCTAGTACTAATCATATACTGCTCTTGCCCATTTTGACTGATGTACCCAAACCAATAGTCCCCTCCCAGAGGTTTGATTGGGGAACTATATTACTGGGAGGAATCCAATCCGGTCATATGTGTGAATGCAAGTCTGCATTCTCAAGGTATATTGACGTGGTAGCAGCCTTTTGACTTCTACATATTAGTGCTGCTGCAGATTCCGTGAACTTCACACATTGACAGTTGATGCCTGACTGATTCTCCTGACCTACTCCATCAGTGCTTTCTGGTGAATCAGCTGCCCTTCACCAATGGTTTCATATATTAAAACATTAGGTCCTGGATTTTTGTTAAAAGTAATTATTTTCGAGAATTTATCATCTGCATGAATCATCAAATAATATAATAAAAATAATTATGAACTAGGAAGAGATGTCTCTTTAGATATAGTTTATTAGATTGAAAGAAAGAATTCAATTCAAATCTGATGTAGCCTACCAAGTGAGCCTTGTGAAGTTTTTGTCATAGACAACCACTATAATAACCAGTTCTTCAACTTAGAAGGATCACTCTCTAGGTTACCTTTGAATTTACTCTATGAAATTAGGTGTGTTAAAATATTTGAGTTAATAGATAAATGAAATTTTGAAAAAAATTAAAACGTATAATGTTCTAACTTTGATGCAGTTCCATAGAACCAAAAATTACACATGACCGATTTCGAATGAATTGAAACAAGTTGTATGTAATGTTTTTGTTCTGTGGAAATAAATCAAAGTTACAACATCTATGTATTTGTTTTCATTATGGAATTCCACCAGGTGATGGCCTCCTCAGTGAAATAATGAAAATATTTACCCCTTAACATGAATTAAAACTTATTAAAAACATATGTGAGTAAAAATCGAAATTAATGTTATAAGGCATGTTGTAAAGGAATAAATAGGATACATTATAAGGAATGTATTCTAGGAAATCCAAATTTTGAATAGATAGTTACTGCTATCCCTTCTTATTCCTTTACATAAATGTTTGTTCTCCTGTCAGTTAAACATGGTATGTTTACATAGTTTGGGTAACAAAACAGTTATAGAATAACTGTAATGTATGATGGGTAAATTTTAGGGAACATGGAATTCCCTGCCCCATTCTTACTTATGGTAAATTTCATAGAAAAATTCAGATTAAATTCTTAGAAACTGAATTTATACACAACATATTAAAATTCTGTGATATTAATCTTTTCTCAATTATTAGTACTACAGATTTCACCAGGAATCGATGTCATGTAAAAAAATTGAATAAAATACACTTCCAAAATGAAAGTATTAGATAATGATTTATTTGAAATAAATGCAAAATGCACGAGCAGTATTAAATGTACCAATAATTATAATTACTTATAATAATACCAATTCTCATTTATGATATTCCAAACAACATTAAAAACTGTTTTTGTTCTAATATGCATGATGTGTGTGTACATATCATGCATATTAGACACACACACACACATTTTTATTTAAAAAGAGATCATGTTGAGTTTAATTAAAAGAATAGACTCATCATCAGGATTTGAACCCAGTCTCACTTTCATTATCTGAATTTTCTCTGAGTGCTCCCAATATACCTAAAATAATATCTATTAGTTATATTTTTCTCTTTTCAGAATTTTCTAATTGTAACTGGTACACTTTATTTATTGATTTTCATGTATTTTTTGTACAGCCGCATTCCCTTACTGCGGCCAGTCTTTAAGGGAAATCGGTTTTAGATAAACACAACAACCATGAGTGTGTTTCCACGTAGTCTAACCCATAGTAATTAAAAATGTTTTACTATATCCAATGAATTTGGTCTACCCATTGTGAGCCATTAAATGAACTTTTCCTCTGTGGTTTAGGCACATGTCAAATGCTTGAAAAGATGTTGTATAATTTACATAATAATTCTAACGAAAGGGACATGTAGCACCCGACGCACATACAATCATGTTCCACCGGGGTATGTAGATTTTAAATAGGCTACTCTGTTTTCTAAAGGAAATAAGAAACGTTATAATAATACATAGACGTAGTTTTCCGACATATTGAAAATTTAGCAAAGACTAGCCCTAATATTGGAATATTTTCGGTTGCAGTAATGCTGAAAAATATTTAAAACAGTTACCTACCTTAATACTGGTCCTTCCCTTATTTCAGAGTGCTTTCGAGGCACTCGGAAGTTATTGTGATCTGCGGCATACATTACGCCTCTTCGTGACGACTTCTATAGCCCCCCAGTATTTGTCACACGATTTACTTACAGTAAAGTTATTCTTTGAATCGCCCGAATTTGTAGCAAGACATTCAAGAGTTGTAGTTGCATGACAATAAAGTTTATAAGGTTGGGATTTTTAAATCTTAGAATTCGGTACAATCCTAACTGATTTGAAAGTACGGCTTTTCTAATTCTAGAAAAATGACGAACGATGGGTGAAGCCAATGCCGCCAATTTTTGATAGATATGTGAATGCAGACTTTTTCGTATACACAAGAAGAAAAGAAAGAATTCAAGAAAAGTCTAACCACCTCAGCCTACTCTGATCAAAATTTTCAAACAGAGGCCTAAGATAAGCCACCTTTAGCGTACATTTCATGGTAATTATCCTAGTTATCATTCTGATGCGCAACATGTAGAGGAGGGTAATATTATTTTACAATTAGTGGAATTAATATTCAGTCATAGGCAAATAAGCGCATCTAAAAAACAAGAAATGATGAACAACACATGAAGGTGTTATTAGAACTTAAATTATAAATTTCAAGCACTTTCCATTAGCGACTATAATAAAGTTTGCAGCAAGCATTTTATCGTTTGTCATTTTTTAAAACTTTGAATTAAAGTATCTACGTTTGAATTAATTGGGTTTCCATAAAACACTCAAATCCGCTATTTTGGTTTAAGGTCTTCCTTTCTATACGATATATAAAAAGGCATACCTATCTAAATGTACGTAAAGTACTTTTTGGTCAGATAAATTTTCCGTTGGAAATTCATGCGAGGAAAAAACTAAGTTTGTCCTAAAAAATCTGATATTTACAAGGTGTGGTGAAGACATCGTCATACAGAGGCGTCATTTATGTCTCAGATGGCTATTAACTTCAGACAGGACCTTGAAGTCACTCAAATGAGTGAAGGACGCTATTATTCGCGAATCAATGGCAACGGGAAATGTGGAGGTATATATAATTAGGTAACACATTTGAGTTAATCTTTATTAATTGCTACGTCATGCCTTTACATGGCAATACATCATCGTTAGCTCATTTGGCAGAGAAACTCCTTACATTTATTGGAACTGAGACGTACCAGCCCTTTTTTCAGACAGTGGAAATGTCTCTGCAAGTTGATGTTGGTCTTTTTTTCACATTGTCTTTGACATTTCTTGTCAATAATTTCATGTTTATAAATATTTTTGTCTCTTTTAAGATTCCCTGCAGAGGAACTTCACTTCAATAAAGATGGTAGGTTTTGAAGCAAGAATACTCGGAAAAAATATCTTAATTATTATGACAGTCACAAGTGATGATATTCATAAGGCTACAGCTATTTCCTAAACTAATAAAAGGGGTGCAAAAAATCGGAATGCTTTGGAAGGATAGGCGTCTCATCCGAAACCTTTATATGGCCCAGGCCACACAAGTAAGGGTGGCAGACAGGGAGTCTGTATGGGTGCAGTTAGGTAGGGGAGTAAGAGAGGAGTGTCCACTGTCCCCTTTTCTTTGTAATCTGAATTCGGACGAGATGGTAAAAGAGGAATGTGAGACGGTTGAGTCAGGAGTAAAAGTTGGTGGGGAATAAGTTAAGTCAGTAGGATTCGCCGATGACCAAGCCCTAATTAGTAATTTTTCCAAAGGACTGCAGACCTTGAATGTTTTACAAGACTAGTGTCAGAAGTTTGGGATGAGAATTAATAGTAAAAAAAACGAGTAATGAGAATTTCGAGAAGTAAGAAGGCTAAATATCATGCTAGAAGGGAATAGATTAGAACAGGTAGAAAAGTTCACTTATATGGGAAGCAACATAGAGGAAAATGGACATGGTGTCATGGATATTTGACAAAGAATTGTATTAGCAAAAGAGGCCTTTGCAAAAGAGTTAATGAGAGGGACCCTAAATAAAGATTTGAAGAAAAGATTAGTAAAAACCCTCATATGGAGCATAGCACTATATGGATTTGAAACCTGGTCCATGAGGACGGATGATGAGCATAGATTGGAGGCTTTTGAGATGTGGGCTTGGCGACAGATGGAGAAGGTGAAGTGGTCAGAGAAGATAACAAATGAATAAGTTTTAAGAATGGTAGGGGAGGAGAGGCATTTACTGTGAGAGATCAAAAAAAGACAGGAAAGGTGGATGGAGGGAGTACTCAGAGGCAATGGGTTGTTGAAGGTTGTAATAGAAGATAGAATGTTCACTAAAAGGGGTAGGGGTAGGAAGAGAATAGGGATTTTGGATAGAATGATAGGGGGTGGGAAGTGTGCAGATTTGAAGAGTGATTAAAGCTAGATGTTACGCGGCCAAGCTAATGCTCAACAAAAAACCTACCTTAACTGGTAGATTACCCTTCATCATCATCAACATTACTATTTATTATGCATTAACAGTATGTGTCTCCAATCAGGTGGAAGTCTCTGCTTAACCAGTCTGTTTGAGCCCACTGGGAGTGATGTTAGGTGAGTTATTCAATATGGAACAATATAATTTCACAAACTGTACAAGTGTGAATCATTGGCATTATATGATCTCTACTTGCCTTTACATCATACCCATCTACTATAAGTTTTTTAATGTTTATGCTTACAAATGGTTTCTCAGATACTCCCAAGTGCTTCGATTATAAAGGTCACTAGCCTGTCACTTCATTTTTTACTTTCAGAAGGAATGCCTCTACCTCAGTGTCAAGTGGAATAAAAATTGTGATACTTTTGTGTATCAGATGTGGAAATAGTTTGATATTGATTCTGAACTCTTTTTATGCAGTGTTATAGATGATGGGTATGTACTAAGTACAAAGTATTTGAGAACTTTTGTGGAATAAAGTAAATGGTTTAGCCTCAATATTTGTTTCAAAATATTTATAATAAAATCCTTCATTTATGAATATCGGGCAATTACAGCTGGAAAATAGTCAAGTAGTAATAGAACTTCCATGTGCAAGTCTACAGGAAATACCTTCATGCTTGTTTTGCTGTCATGATTGAATGAAATGAAATTTGAACTAAGTGAAACAGCAATGATGTGTCTATTTCAAATGTAAGCCGTGGCATTTATTTTTCCAGGAGTTTCCTAAAGGAAGAACTTTTTATTATTTGTTGCCCATTTTTTTATTGTTTAAGTTTATTATTTTTTCCTTTACAGGTACCTACTTAGATCTTTGCCTGGTTCTATTTTTCACTTTTATTTATGTATGTACCAGGAAGTACTGTATCATTTAACTGTGAAGCTAAATGTCCATCAGGAATGATTATGATATATTTAACCATATTAAATAATATGGTATAATAAAAGGTAATGATTTTTAATAAGTTATGGATTTATTATTTGAAGTAGGAGGTACACCTATTTTCTAAAAAGTATTTCAACATTAAAAACATAATCATGCTTGAATTCCTCGCAACCAATATCTGTGGCATTGCATGTCAGTTTACAGCAGGATCCTTCTCACAGGAAGCTATCACTATTTGGCTTCCGGGATAATAAAGCTGAAAAGAGAGAAAGAAAATGTCAGTGATGAAGAATTCAAGTCTCACATTATGCATGCTCATTTAAAAACAATTCCATTCAACAATTTCTAGCTAGTAGCAGTTTTTTTCATGCGTGATGCATTACATTCATGTTTTTTTAGCAAATGACATAATTGTAAGTTTAAATTATCGCTGGTAAAATGCCGAGAACAACAGTGACTTAAGTTTATTTCCACAAAAATCATTTCTTTCTCATTTAGAAAGGCAATACAAGAAAAGTGATTGCTGTGGACAATTCTGTCTCTGATACTAAGCTAAATGGATTGGAATACTTTCTTTTTTTCTAAAACGGATGTGCAAAGAATTCCAATAGTGGCACTCATCACATATTTAAATGCAATTAATTCATAATCCTTAAGAATTTCTTGCTGGATAGCCTCAGAATTTTAAGCCCAATCACTGTGGACCATCTTCGATTCCCTGGGTTATTTTACCAGTGCAACCAGTAGCAGAATGGTTTAACAGGATCACCACATGGAGGTGGATGTAGAGTTTATTTTCAAAGGCTATTGGCTATAAGATGTCTATAATCCCATACAAACCCATGGTCATTAGATCACACTGAAAAAGGAGACCAATGAGCAATTGATCCAAATCTCATTGTTACTACATATTAACAGCACTTGATGGTTATTACCCATCCTTTCCATTATCCTGTTGTCAAAATCCCTTTACCTTATCTCTGTTTGTCTATCATGTCATGTATTTAATTTCCAGTGTTTTTGTACCCATTTTGAGTTTTATTCTATTTTAAACAAACTGGATCGTTATACTAAATACCTGAAAAAGCAAATGAATAAATATATAAATTTATTTAAATAAATAGAGGTTATAGCTTTCATATATTCCCACAGAATAAATTAGATTCTTGTTTTGTTGATAATCATCTAAATAGTTGCCTTTATTCAGTGGAATACATAAAAGCTACAACCTCTGTTTCATTATGGAATTCAACCAGGTGAAGGCCTCACCAGTGAATTTATACATCTCTTCACAAGGCATGGACCAGTAAAAGTTCGGTATTTCAATTTCAATATAAATGCATAAGCTACTTCTCAATTGTCTTTTACCTGTAAATGACAGTTTATAAGTTTCATATCCTGGCCCATTACTCATTTTATGGACAATGTCGTTCAACATGTTCCTGAAACCACATAGCTTTAATTGACCAGGACAGTGATGTACACTACCCCATGTGACTAAACAACATTGTGTATAGATTGGCAATGTTAGCTGACCATTGGGTACGACAGCCTACATTAGCAAGGCAACATTCACTGAACCACTACTTACCTGTGAAGACCGATATATATATATCCCATATGGTCAGTCATTAACTTTTTCATTTAATGGTATAAAAAATCATTCAATAACTACTAATTGCACAGCATTCAGAATTCTCAAACCTTTTAAGAATGGTAATACACCAATGATTCATGAATAATTAGGCAAATATTTACAAAGTTATTAATAATTAAATTTCAAATCCAAATGATATCCTCCATTAACATTGCAATTTTTAACCAATTTTTCTATTTTCAATAGCTTTTCCACTATTAAAAAAAATCTTTCTAAACCATACCTTAACACTAAACTGATGCCAATAAAATTTGATTTATCCTAAATTGAGAAGCCTTTTCTACCACCGCTCGCTTGTCTTTCTCCCAATAAATTACTCAACTTTTTAGTACTAGCAAAGTAAAATTTTGATTATCTCTTGCTGACGAAATTGTGAATATTCAAGATAAAAGATGGAATCCCAGTAATTTTGCAGGGTTATCTGAATTGAGTATACTCAGAACTGGATAAATGCTATCCTAAGTCTTAGGTTTCATTTAGACGCAGAAGTTTGGATGAGCTGTTTAAACTATGCTTTAATGGAACTTAACAGCAAAATTAAATGTTTGATATTTATGTATTACAATTACTCATCTATTCTCATCCATGTGCTTAACCCTGATTTGCCAAAATTTAGATTAAAAATTAGAGAAAATTATTCATGAGGAAGTTTTCAGGAGTGCTCCAGGCCAAGAATAAAAGTAATAAAATTCCATCAAGCCACCAAGCCATTTTATTAATATAGCAACAGGAATATCAAAATTAAATTTTAAAGAAAAATATACAAACAATATTCCTCCCATTCATCATTAATGACACCATTTCCAGTTCCCTACCACACTTTCATTTACTTCTTTTTCTTTGTTCAAAGATGTCCTCCATTCAGCTCTACATCCATCATGTGGTAATTGTGCCAGGTATATTCCAGAGTCCACACAATACTGGTCCGTCTGTATTAGTGAGCCTGGGTTGGATGCTTGTATTCCTTCCAGAACACAAATTTCAATTAGCTTTACATATATGAATTAACTAAAGAATATGCATGGAAACAAAGTATCTACATATTTTTAATGATATGTAAATATCAGAATAATGAGTAAGTCCATTAAACCAAAGCAATGTAAAAGAATGTGTGAATATGTTAAGACTAATTACCAACTAGTATGAAAGAATATTTTAATTGGAACAGCATTCTTATCCCCATGGTCAACATGCAATGGTACGGAACTATTTTCTGTGATGTGAACACATTCATTTGATGTAAACTAATGTGTATGTTAGCACTATTTGAAATTTTTATTGTACCGTTAACTGTAATTGAAATGCTAGTAAAATGAACAAATATATAAGGTTCACTTTGGAGGCCGTCACTTGGCAGTATTCCATGATAGAGTGATGGTTTTTTAAATAACTTATATTTCCACAAAATAAATATAACAGTTACTGTCATAAGGTTTGTGGAAATATAACAGTTATTTAAAAAACCATCACTCGAACAAATAAACACCTAATGACTTACATTATACTTACTAATGAATTAATAACTAACAGCAGATGCTAGATCATGCACAACAAACTTATGAACCAACTGCAAAAGAACACCAAATGAAAGTACTGAGGAAAGTAATAGGAATAATATTGAGATGCAATAGGAAATATGCCACGTACATCAAATAACAAAAACATCAATATGAGTATAATTTAAAAATGAATAACATTTAATGCAACTGGACGAGAATTATAGAAATAGCAAGAGAAGCTCCAAAGACAGATTCCCAGGAATAGCAAATGAAGAATTCTGAAAATTAATAGTCATTTCGGCTGCTAAACAAAAAGTACTGATGTTACCTCTAGGTTAATTTGCTATATTCATTTAAAACTTCAATATACACTGCAAACTTCAATGAAAGTGGCAGCACCAGACATGTATTGCCGATTTGAAATTATTCAGCATGCAAGTTAACTAAATTTATATGGAAAACATCCAGCAACAGCATCACTAAAGTTCTGTTCGATCAGCAATATCAACATAGGTACACACAAAGCAACAAAGA
>WURS02029110.1:0-10165 GCA_011762765.2 Rhinocypha anisoptera | reverse complement strand
GAATATTCATTCTGGTATGTTTAAGTATGAACATGCAAGAAATTCAACAAGCGGGTGCCTTCTTACCACTAAAAAATGCATTCCAAATATCTTGGCGCCTTTTGTTCTTAGTAAAATTTCAAACACAATTTTTGACACCAATACCCACAAGCCAAGATTTGCTGAAAATTCATTTGCTTAATAATGAAGTGTTGGCAAGTATTTTGGGATGCCATGACAAATATATTGTTCACATTAAAAACTAGTAAATTTAACATAGAAAGGACCTAAATAAATTCATGAGTGATCAATTACAAATATTATTATAAATAAAATCTCCCACAATTGTCATACGTTCAAGCTCTACAAACCGTAATCCTTCTCCTGCCAATAAAATTGTTGATATTCAATGGTCATCCAATGACACTGTAAATAATTCAATCAATCACTTGATAATGCCAATAAATAGATGGCGAGACGAAATAAGTTTCCCGGAGTGAAAAGTGAAAGGTCTTCAAGCTGGATGTATGAAGACTGCTGAGACAATTTTCATGAAGTTTTGCATAATTTCAATTTTGAATTATTTCTAGTCCTTAATTAAATACATCTAGTATTTTTCTCAATGCTGAAGATATATTTGGAGCTAAGAACTATGGAAGTTAACTTTATTTTTTAAATGGAAAAAATAACAAATAAATTACTAAATATGTAACAACTTATATTCTATATTATCAGGTATAACTATGTGGAAATCCATTTCTGAGAAAAGGAATAACGTACTCCGTATTTTTACACTTGATTTTTAATCTGGTACAACTTGGTTCAACGCTATGGCGTCATCATCAGGTACCGTACCAGTACCTGATGATGGTGCTGTAGCATTGAAACTAGTTGTACCTGATTAAAAATCAAGTGGAAAAATACGGAGTACGTTATTCCTTTTCTCATGTAACAACTTCAAAATTCTATGTTTTTTCACTTTATGATTAGAAACTATGATTTAATACATGCAATGGGATAATATTCCATGTTGATAAAAATTTACTTTTATATCCAGCAGTACATTTTCTCAATGCCCAATCAGTTTCTGCAGGAGATGTAAAATATTGGACATGACTGTACACCCGTGCCCTCATCATCTGATGCACACATGCTTATTCTTATATGCTAAATCACTTATATGTATGCTTCACTGTGAAGGCCTCCATCATATTTACCACACACTCACAGTCTGTGATCTTTTTCTTTGTCCTATTCCCTCTTATACAGCGTAACAACACTCTTATCTCTTTTACATTTGGCAATTTTGTAAATTTTTTGACACCTCAATGATAATGCAGGTTATCTGGTTCTGTTTTGCTTTTCTTGAAGCCATTCTCCTCGAAGTTCCTCAATTACATCAATAGTTTAATGTTGCCTTTTACAAGATGTCCAATTTTCCTTACATATTATCATATATGGACTGCTCACTGCATAAGGAAAATCCACAATATAAATTGACATTGTTCGGAACTACCCCAACTCAGCACTCTAACAGTTAATTAGAATTATGTTTCAAGGTTACATGCCTGCTTGACTAAACATAAGCTTGGTGGCTCCTTGACCGGGTCGTGCACAGCTGAGAGTAGATACAAGTTAATAATATACACTTCTGGAAAATATAGCTGTAGGAAAGGGGAACAATGAGATTTGAGGGACGAAAAAAATATCGAGGTGGTTCCAAGTGAATTAGTAGCAATTTAATTTTTGTCCTATCGTTGACATGCTTTCTGCAAAGCCAAATCAAAATCAGTAGACTAAATAGGATTTTGCCCATCGAGTTATTTTCATATTCGGAAAAAAACACCATCCTCTCTTTTATTCACTTACGAAGGATACTGGAACAGTAAATGAGTGTTGGCTGGATATCACAGTGGAATTTAGTTAATGACCACTTGTATTCCTCACCCCTTCCACCCACCTTCCACACACTTCCCTCTTCGACACATGCCCCCAAACACGCCTTAATCTGACCCCCCCCCTTCCACCAGATAGCGTCTCCCTGCCTTAACCCACCATCTCCCCCACCTACGTCTCTTCAGAGATCAGGTAACAGTTTAGGTGACGAGAGTAATGCAGTCGACGAAAGCAGGGAAGTTTGTTCACAGACAGAGGACCGGAATAATTAGGACACACAACTATCCAAAATGCTAAATGTTAGCAGGTGCATCTATTTTGCATCATTTTTAGTAGATTTATAAAAATTACCACATAATAAAGTATAATTGTCCTTTTGGTTAACACTTTTCAAATTCACTCTGTGAGAATAATGATGCACTTTGATTACCTCATTAATTTTTTAAACTAAACTTTCCATGTTACAGTGCTTCCCTGAGTTAAACAGGAGGAACTATTTACACATACTAAGATGTAAGATGACATTTAATGAAAGTTGTAAATGTAATAAAATGATCTCATCACTGTATTTCCACAAAAAAAATTTATTGGTATAACCAGTTTCAACGCTTGGTGTTATCATCAGGTACAAAGTAAGAGAATCAGGCAGAGGTGTATATATATTTATATATATATGTCCAAGATGCAAAACATTCCCCATCCTCATTTCCCATCCACTCCCCAACAAATTCCTTGCCTTTCCCTTCAATACCCTCCCCTTCCTGCACCACCCACAACATTATATATATTCTCCTCTGTCAGTTATGCCCTGCATTCTACATAGGACTTTCTACCACCCCCCTCAGTATCGAAAATGAATGGCCACTGATCTTCCTGCAATAACCCTTTCTCTCTCTCCATCGCTGTCCATGCCTCTACACAACAACAGAATTTCAAGAAATGTTACAGAGTAGGGATTCTTGCCTCTCTCCCACCTTCTATCACGCCCCTTAAACTGAGGACATTAGAACAGGTGTGCATCTGCATCCACCTTATCAATTTCTCACCTGGTATTAACAAATCCCACTAGACGGACTTACTTTCTCTAACCCCCACCACCCCAACCTCTCTCCCCTCCCCCATCTCCTCTCTCTCTGTCCCTCCACCACTCCCTTCCCAAGGTCCTTTCCCGTCAGATCCCTTCTACCTATGCATCAAAAAAGATGGTAGCACCATCGAAATAATTGGACCCTGTTATTTGTGTTTATAAATTTTTGTTTTCTGTGTGTTTAGGTTTAGGTTTCAATACATTTAGGTTTCAACTGTTAAAATGAGCTACATTTTAAGGTTAGCTTAAAAAATAAACATCTTTCACTATGATTTACCATTAGTTTGATTTTATCCCTTTTAGTACCACAGGCTGATATATCAGCTCTAGTATAAACAATTTTAAAAGATTGCAACATCTAAGTATAATTTTTAAACAAATCAATTATATTGATATCAATTAGCCAATTGTCTGCATAATGAATAAAAACAAATAAAAACCTATCTAAAATAACCAACTCTGCTTTTTAGATGTGTAAATTTTTTGTAAACTTTAAAAACTTCTTAGAATCCCTAGTGTGGCACTTTTTGCAGGTTACAGTGAAAAATTAGTGTTACTAAGAGGGTTAAGTAAACTAACATTAAGTCATAAAGTAATTTTAATTTTTATAAATTTTACATTAGGAAAGTCAAACAAACCACCCAAATTTAGCATTTAATTAATATATTTACAGAAAATGGTAGTAATTAGCCATGCAAATTAATTACCCAGAATAGAAAAAATTTTCAAGTGCAATTAATCATATGTTATAATCCTCACTATTTTAAACAAGGGCTGCCAATAAATGCTGATATTGTCACAGTACCCAATCACAAAAATATGGAAAGTTGGAGTTTCAGGGAAATGTAATTATAAAAACTATTGAAATAAAATGCTCTGCTGATATCAAATTAGAGTCACTTAAAAACTAAAAGATAATTATAAGAATTTTCATGAAGTTTTCATAACTGGAAAATGTTAACACTCATCCTTGATACTTTAGGGGACATGGATTTCATTCCACAGGAACATAGAATAAAGTATTACTTACATTCATTTTGAAATTAGATTCACCTAAATCTTGAAAGATATGAAATAATAAAAGTAAAAGTATAGATTTCAAATTTAATTGAAATATGTGACAAAAAAATGACAGAAACAAAGTGGAATTCAGAAGAGAGGCATCATTACTTTTGACATAAAGATGGGTCAGGAGATGGCCTCTCAACTATACTCAATCAATCAACTGCTCGCTCAAGAAAATTATATCTATAACTGATGCTAAGAAAAGAATAATGAACACATTGAAAATGAGGTTAGACGGGTTATAGAGAGAAGAACTTGGTAAATGACTGCCTATCTTTTGCAGATGATATCATTATTTTTTCTGAGGTCCAAGGTATATCCATAAAACAAAACAAACACCTTAAGACATATGAGCAGCAAAGGCTGGCCTCCTTTGAGACTGTAGAGTTCACACACACACACACATATACACACACATCAAACAAGCACTGAGAGAAAGCAAGGGGTGGCGTAAGATAACTCATGTGTGCAGAAAATTTTAAATACTTAGTTAAGTTGATAAAAGCAGAAAAAGAAGTCTGCATGTCGAGGATCAAAAAAATAGAAATGGCTTACAGATAACCAAAGACATGTATGATAAAGATCAATCAATGCCTAGTTTAGAAACTACTGCACAGTGATCTGATTCTATGGATGCAGCTTAATGCCTCAAAATGAATAATGTATGTGTATGGATGTAATGAATGAAGGGAAATAGATATTTATAAAGAAGAGTTTGATTCTATGGATGCAGCTGAATGCCTCAAAATGAATAATGTATGCATACGGATGTAATGAATGAAGGGACACAGATATTTACAAAGAAGAGTTAAATGGAATAAAATATGGTAAAATATTTTTGTTGTAGTTTGCTGCTTTAAAACTCTGTATGAGTTTTGAAAGCCAATCTAAAAACTATCAGTAATCAGAAAACTACTGGTGATACGATTTAAAATGGCTATTCATTGATAATGTAGTTTTATAAAATAATTATCAACACAATATAAAAGGAGAAAAAATTAAATGAGTTTACTATGAAGACATGTTTCAGAAACAATTAGAGGGGACAAAATTATGATTCTGAATGCAATTGGTCGCATACATATTCCCAGAAATCTGTAGCAATACACCAGAAATAAGACTAGATCTTCCATCCCTGATCTTGGCAGTAATAACTGTGGAATTGATTTTTAGAGGATTCCAATTCCACAGTGCTTTGCTTGGAAAGAGAAAGCATCACCACTTAAGATTGAACCAACTTATCTTTAACCTTAACATTAGAGAATTAGTAAATAAAAAAAATTCAAAAGGAGATGCTAAATCTTTAAAAAGAAATCAAACAAAACAGGTGTTCAATATTTTGACAAACCTGTGTAGTAGTGTGTGAAGTGTCAAGGCCAACAATAACAACATCAACCACACAATATAACTTTATTTCCCTGGACAAAAACTTCTCATCCATATGCACAATTTAATAACACATGTGGTTATATTATCTGCTGATCAATGATGAAGTTAACATAAAATGAAGTACAAAACCAAATTTAAAGAATATCAAGGCATAAGTCTTCATGACAATAAGGTACAAAATATTGTGTGGCCATTTATTGGACAGTCCTTGTAATGAATTACGATAATTTTCAGGGAAGACTCAATGTCGTGTTCCCACCTATTTGGAATTTTAATAGACACTGAGTTAAGAGACCATTTAGAAAACATTGTACAAACAGTGTCTGTAGCCTATAGGGCCTTTCCTAGTCCTTACCTCCTCAAGACTGCAACATGATATGTCACCCTCAAAGGAAAGATGATAGTCCCTCACCTGGAAACAGAGATGATGGCGGATTGGGGCTGCAAAAGCTGTCAGACAATCACAACACACACCAGGCAATCCAAAAGTGGTATTTCAATAAGAAGTATGAGACAATGCAGGAATTCAAGCATGCACAAAGCAGGTCACCTGCTCAAAGACTGTAATTACCAAATTAAGTAGTTAAAGGAAGGATTTTGATTCCTTCATCACCAACATGAAAGTAACATGATCATGTTGTACACTTTTTTGGATCCCTAAAGTATTTAATTGCTGATAAATAATCAAATATACATTATCAACACAAGCACAGAGAACTGAGACGATTGAAGGCCTAAAAAAACACAATACATACTAAAATGTGTATTACAGCATTGTAATCCTTCTTAATGTGAGCTATATCTTTAGCCTATTGATGATGAAGACAGTCATTTCTTTCTTGAGATAATCAATATCTCTTCTTCAAATATTATGCTTGTATCATCATACATATTTTTACTATAGTAATTATGTACTAGTTTCCATTTGAAGGTATCAAGAGAATGATATCTTTAAATATTGGAGTAGAGTTTACTGAAAGCTAAGCTAAAATATAATGAAAAAGTTTCATTTATTAAGTATCAAAATATGATGAAACCTAAGGCATTAACCACAGTTTTTAAGCTTTTTATGACAGAATGCTTGCAGGTTTGTAAACATTTTAAGATGGAAACTACTCACTTCATGAATCCAATAAAGTATTGAAGAAAACAATGTACACTTCCAAATAATCCTCAAAATCATTAATACAAAATTAATACTTTTTATAATCAAACATCTTTGATTGCTCATGTGCTAAGGCTTCACCCAAAAAAATAGGAAGCGTAGCCAATTATTCAATATCCCCCTCAAAATAATATTCCTGGGAGCACACATGTGACCGCAACACTTGCATAATTATCATGTTCCATTGGAGTCCTTAATCATTCACCAAATCTTATGAATTCTGTTGATCTCCTCAACGGTGTCAAATTTTCTTCACATTATCTTCCTTATTGTGAAAGGAAAAGAAATCAAACAGGGAAGATCAGGTGATAATATGCAAATGAAAACAAATACTGGGTTCAACTAGGTCAAAACGTTGCTGAACAATAATAACCATGTTGTTTCACGACATCTTTCTGATTGTGGTGATCCACAATTCACACCAACCATAAGTCCAGTCATTCTTACTTCACATATTCCCTTTGCGACCTCAACAAAGTAAAATGATTTTTATTTGTTGAACACATTTATTATGTATAATCCTATAATGTTAAAATATATTAAAACAATACTTTTCATATTACCCTTGGCCTCCAATCTGCTATGTAGTCTCTTCCATGAGGAATTGATCATCAATGTCTTGCTGCTTAAACCCCTGGTGGCAGAATACGTTTTGTTGGTCATATATATGCATGGCCGCCTCCTTCATACCCTCTCTAAACCCTCTCAAAATTTTATGACCTGACTTTCTATAAGAAGGTTCAAACGGTCACATTTTCCTATTGTTCCTGAATAGGGTCCCTCATTCCAGGGCCATGGAAAATTCTTCTCTGACTCACCCTCGTGTCATATCCCTCGGCTGCCTCCTAGTTACAGTGGAGTAGTAGTAGTATTTTCGTTTATAGGGTGCTTCGACGGCTATGGTCATTTTGCACCTCTTCAACTCATAGAAAAACCCATCTGGACAAACACAACATCCATGCCCTGGGCGGGACTCGAACCCGCGACCTTTGGGTTAGCTGGCGAACATGCTACCCACCAGGCTAAACCGGTCGGCAGTTTCAGTTGAGTGCAGGCTATAAATCCAAGTATTTTCTTACTCTTTGGTATCAAATAAATCAGAAATTATCAAGGAAAGTAAATATGGAGTGCATATTTGGATATTTTGCCTCATGAGATAGCTCTGGTCAACGTATCTCCACTGTTCCACTCCGAGAGAAATGGGCGATGCAGATTATTACAAGGGTCATCGTCCTCTGATCACAGAAGGTCCACTGCCTACTTAAATCTTTGAACAAGCACTAGAAGGGAAGGGTGTCGTGGCTACTTATCTCTCACACACAGACATCAATGAAAGAATAAGGCTGCCGCAGCTGATGGTTAATGATTACCCTATAAATACCTTATATATATAATATTTTCAAAATTAATTATGAAGGAGGTGAATTTTGTAAGGTTTCTGACTAAATTTGGATAAACTGGATATTCCTAATATATCATAAACATTATGGATAGTCTTTATATGGCCAACCAAAATGATTATGTGATCGCTTGCAAAATTATCTCATTTTGTTCATTAGAAGGAGTTGACCAGTGTGTCGGGAGCCATCTCCATATTTCCTCACTTTTAAAAACCTTAAACCAGGGGTAGGCTTCAATCACACCATAAGCATCAAGACCAAATGCATGATTCAGTAGATTTTTGAATTAACAGTATTACTCAAGTTTAAAATAAGACCTGGTAGAATTTCATTGCTCATCAATGTCCACTATTTTATAAGTCACAAGAACATACAACACTGCACAAAAAGACAACGAACAAAAACTGACATAGAGACTAAGAATGCAGACAGCAGAGAATTTCTCAGATATTAGCCAAGAGTTGAAATAAGCAGCATGTCATAAGTTTATGCATTGTGATCTATCAATTAAAGTGCAGGAGAATTGCAACTCACACATTTAAGATTTCAGCTCAGAAGCAATATCATTGCAAGCCTTTAGCTCATGAATTTTTCTTTACAATTCACGACATTACCATACAATGGGAGGATTTCATTCAGATAAGGAGACTCCTGTCTCACATACATAAATAAAAAATTGATACTTTGTAGCAATTTTCCACATTGGGATTTTTCTGCATCACAAATTAAATTGTAAGAGTTATTTCAAGTGATTGGGCCTTCTTCATATATCTTCATTCTTCATCCAGACAGTTGAACTGTAATTTGAGTGGCCTGTGGAACCATATGCATTCTATTTGTGCTCATTGAAAGCTTTGACAAGAAACATGTAGACTCTCGAAGGGAAAAAATAAAAGGTTCATATTAATGACCACAATTAGGATGAGAGACATGTTTGAATGCTTGAACAAGAGGAATGATGGAATACATTTACAAATATGAAATTTCACTTAAACATTTGACATTTTATGGGATGACATTGATTTGAATGAATTATTGAAAAAAAACAAGATTGATGCTATTGCTAACGATGAGACGAATATCAGCCGATAGAAGCACTGGAGTCAGTAAAATGACAATGCGAAGGACCACACAGGAGCACTCTTCAAGGAAAGATGTCTGTAAATCAAGCTAAACAGCACACAGTAGTCACACTACATGTGAGGGAGAGGTAAAAGTCACAGAAGGGTTTTTAAATGTGCTGAATTGGGGTTTCCCATCAGGATTCATGATACTTAGATTAAGGTGCACATGTATTTGAAGAGCTGAGGAAGAAGAAATGTAAAAATTTTCATAATAATTGTCCTGATTGGGTTTGGAGATTTCTGTCAAGAAACAAAATAGGTACTAACACTCAGATTCAGGGAAAATGTAAACATGGTTGAAGAAGGTGTGCATATAAAGTCTAAGAAGACTTGGAGAGGTTTAAGATGGTGTTCATGTTATAGAATATATTCAATTATAAATAAAATAATTCTGTATATGGCCCATGGAAAACAATATCTTCTTTAAGAAAGGATCATGGAAAAAGAGTTCTCATTTTAGCATGAAAAAGTGTCAGAGGGCCAATTCCAATTTGAACAAGGACAAATCATTAACAGAATGACATGAAGCAGGATAGGTACCAATCAAGAACTGCCATCCACTGCAGAAGAAATGCTCAGTGGTGAGGGTGGAAATCTCGAGGTCAATGATTTTGTTTTGGAACATTTACAGATGAATGAAAGAGAGAGGATGGAAAAAATGATTGCTGGCCATGACGATGATTTTATTTTTTTCTTTTTTCAGAAAGCATGAAAGTGTGAGAGACTTATTTTGTTTTCCCAGAAATTAAAAGCAACTCAGTTTTACCAATTGCACAATAGTCCAATCGGAAAAGGTTTTTCCCCAGAAAAAATTGGTTCAATGGTGAAATTAGTAAACAGGTTAAAAAAATGATTTTAAAAACTTTTGCATCAAAAGTGAGTGCAGATTGTGTTAATAAAGAAAATGGTGACCTAGACAAATACAAAAAAAAAGTTTTTTGCTCATAACTTTACAACTATTAGCGCTAGTGAAAACGATTAATTTAGTAAAATATAGAGGATAAAAAGACAAAGAGAATAAGGGGTTGTGCGATAAATTTGAACAAATAATTTATTGTAA
>WURS02029099.1:0-11670 GCA_011762765.2 Rhinocypha anisoptera | reverse complement strand
TTGACGAGCGTGATTACTCACGGGAGGCAGGTATGCCTTTTCTTTCAATGTCGGCGTCCGCGCTGGGGAAGGAAGGATTGGCCACTCATCCGGATGGTGAGGAGGATCTCCTACAGAAATCTTTTCGTTCCCAGCGGGGGGAGGAGGAAGGGGCATCTCGCGCCAGCATCCGAAGGCTGACTTGTAAAAGATGGACCGTTCACCTTCTGGCGTCATGCCCGGAGATCGCGGGATGACGTCAGCTAAGGTCACCAGGGCCACCGAGACCACACGATCGGGAATTTAAAACAATCACGACTTTTCCCAAGGTAGAAAGTGGTTTTTTTTCCCAGGATTAATACCGGGCCATCTACGAAGTCGTTCGCGAATAACCATTTATTTTGGTGCCTGTAACCTAATCCAAACTGAACATTCCAGGAGGCAAGTCATGCCTGACTAAAAACATCGATCGTTCCTAAAAACATTTTTAAAAACTGCGAACTCCTTTTTTTTAGTTTATTCTATAATCAGTGTTTTTGGAAATTAGGACGTGTAATTTCTAGGCAACGGTGCCGATTGATCGCTTTACTGATTCTTTTACTGCTCTTTTGATTCATTCTCATGGAGCATTTTAATGGAAAAAAGTGAGAAGAGAAATGTAAATCATGTTTTGGGGTTTACAAAACCACAATAGTCAGGACTGATCTTGAAATAAACTTAATAACCTCATGGCTGCACGGAACTTATGAATATCCATAATGGAAACAACTTTTTAATTTCCACAACTGTTTTAAATTCTGAAAATTACAGTTGTTCACATTAATAATATTGAAAATATTGGTGTATATTTTGGGATCAGAGTGGGAAAAGGTAGGAAAGAACTTGAACGGAAAAGTGTGGATATGTAACAATAATAACTGCATTTTCCAGGAAAAGCACGGCATTTAGTTTGGGACGGCCCGACGTTGCACATCTCATCGAATATACTCGTAATGTGATTAATTTAACGGTGGTAATGAATAAATGGCCTCCCTAGATAGCACGGGAAGAAGGGAAAGGAATTCTTAATGTCAATTTACGGTATTAGTCTTTCTCCACGAAAATCGATTAAATACTGAAGAGCTCAAAAATCATTTTCGATTGCATGGAGAGGTATACACAGCCTGGCTTATCAAATACGTTAATCCCTACTATAAATCCAAGAATCATATCGCCTCATTGCGCCAAAACAATTTATCTGGTTGTCGGATGGAACTGCAAAAAACGAGACATGAGATAATGAAAAAAAACATAAAACATTATTTAATCTTTTCTAGTGTCACGCCTAATCTCCGTAGATGGATTGCTTACGGTAGATACAAGAACAAAACTCAAAAGTAGACAAATTACGATGTGCTTTATACGATAAGCACTGCGTCAGTTAATTAAGCGTGGTCACAACTATTGCGTATAGCCATTCACCAAATCAGGTGAACATGTGGCGGTATAATGTGAAACTTTAATGAAACAATGAGAGGATAGTCGCTTTCCCTTTCATCGTCAATCACAGATTATCAATCCGAAGAATGACATGCAGCAACTCTCCATCTATCCTATCACCTGTCAAATTCTACTTAACTTCGTAGTTCCTATCCCTAAAATTCTCCATTATTCTGATACAATCCATGGCCTATAATTAGGGATCTTCCTAACTAAGTTCCTTTCCAAATCAGTTTTCACCAATTTTAGTGTCCCGATATGTCCGATTACTTTCCCTCTTATTATAAGTATACTTTCATCATAAGGTTCCCTTTCGATGGCTCTTTGGAGTACTTCTTCATTGGTTCTTGGTTATCAAATAGATGAGGCACAGCCAAGTCGGACGCTGCTCAGACTCCTTAATTGAACACCATCGTACGTTTTCAGTCCGAATATTATTTCGTCTGTCGCAGCTCCCTCCGAGTCACCTGCCAGCCTCCTCTTCATACCTTCGCATCTCCTAACTCTAACATACTCTAAAAACGATGAAAGCGAAAAGAAACAGCTTATTCCACACGAAAAAACTTTATTACACGATCATGGTTTCACTGCGAAGCAGCATCATCAGGTGAAACCATGGTCATGTAATAAAGTTTGTTTTTTATGTGGAATAAGTTGTTTCTTTTCGCTTTCATCATGAAAGAGATCCACAGAGTGAAGCCTGAAACTGCATCTTCAACTCTACAAACTATTACATGGAGAAATATGGAATGAGTGAGTTGGATGATAAAGTAAGGAATGAGCAGGTCTTACAGCCTGTTGGCCAGGATAGAACACTGATGAAAATCATTAAAAGGACGGCAGGTAAACTGTGTGGAACGCATTTTAAGGAATGAAAAATTGATTAGCAACAGTATTTTTGTTTACAGCGTGCTTCGACGTATATGGTTATTTTTGAACCTCTTCAAAAACACGGAAAAAACCCTATTGGACAAACACAATAACCATGCCCTAAGCGGGACTCGAACCCGCGACATTTGGGTTAACCAGCGAGCGCGCTACCCGTCAGGCTAAAACCTGCTGGCAACATAATTGATTAAAAACGCAGTGGAGGGAGCAGGGGAAAGAATGACAAAGGAAGGAGAGTGAGTCTTTGGGACGAGTTGAAGGGAAGAGAGGGAACCCGTATGCGAAAAGAGAGGACTATGTGGAAGAGAAAACTGGAATGAAATCTGTAATAACATTTTGACACCAAGGACCTGATTTTGGACAGAAAACTCAATTACGATGGTGATCACCTGTTTCTCGAATGCCATCCTCGACCTACCTCTAGGGTTCTTCCCTCCTACATTCCCTTACAATACGGTTTTCACATAATGGTAAAGCCTCAATATGTGCCCTATTAGTTTTCCCATCTCCTTCTAGCAAGAGTAGTCCAGAAGCCTTTCATTTCTCCGGCTCTTCGGAGTACTTCCCCATTACTCACAGTCGGTCCATCCATTTAATTGTCAAAAATTTTCTGTGGCAAATTTCCTTTGCTTCCAATGTTCCTTTTCCTCTTTGACGGCGATTCTGTTCATGATTCACTTCTATGTGGGGGTACGCTCCATATTTTGTCGTAATGAATCTCTTCCTCAATTCAACGCTAACATGATTTGCAGAACGCAATTGTTTCTTATGGAAAGATGCCCTCCTTACCTAATCTATTCTGCTTAGTATATCCTTATTGCTTCTTCCGTCTTTGGTGATTTTGCTTTCTGGTCAGTAGAATTTTTCCACCTGCCCGATTACTTACTTCCTAGCTTGATGTGACCCTTACTCCGGGTGTAGGCCATTACTTTTGGTTTTGTTCTTGCTTACCTTAAGGTTGTATTTTCTCATTACCCTTTCCACGCAGGTCAATGGTTTTATTGAAAAAAAACATTCTAGGTTAATCTGCGAAGCGAATTTTTTTTAAATTTATGATTAGATCAAATGGATTGATTATTGCGTCTGGCTTTGTGGAAACGGTTTATTTTGTAGTGAAATACTTAGTTTTTTCACATAAAAACTCTATTACAAAATTCGGGCTTCAACTTATTCCATGCATCTGATGATGATTGAATAAGTTGAAACGCGGGTTGTGTAATATAGTTTCTGTGTGGAAAATCAAAGTCTTTCGCTCCAGGTGAATGGTCAACTTAAAAAAAAGATATGATTCACTGGCAATGTTCTATTACTGGAGATACTTTCTCATTAGTGACTTCCTTAATTTTATCATCAATAACTCTCAGTTATTAATATAATTTCAGCTAACAAAACTCATTTCTACTATGTTCTATTGGTGTCCCTAAGGTATACGAAGATGTCCATAGAACTTTTCTAACGAAATGACCAACATCAAGAGTGTGAGAAGTAATAAAAGATAAGAAAAAATATATCATGATAATACGTTTCTTTTATATATAGACTTAATATATGACTTAACATACGTGATTTTCGGGTGCAAACATTGAAGATAAATTCTTGTGTCACCTGAAGTTTTTCAACATTTATAACTCACATCTATTTAAATGCAAAAGTAATGAGCATTGTTAGATTTGGGGAAATAAGGATGTATTGGCTATACAACCCGAGTCAAAAGTTAATGATTTGTCACCAAGCGATTATCGGGACTTTTGCTATATTTACGAAGAGAATTTGAATCAAACTGATTTTAGTTAGTTGTTATTAGTACTTAATGCATTTTTTAGGCAGATGGAATCGATATTTACGTAAATTTTAAGCTCTTTTGACTACCGTGACCAACCTATGCACTTGACATAAAGAAAATTGTATAGCTCAAATTTGTATTTTTTTTATTGTGATTCTTTCTTTAAACTAATATGTTTATAGGAAACAGTTTTATTGTTAAAATTATTAATTTTATGATCGTAAATGAAAAAAAAATTATTTCTTATGCCATACATTCTGGCAATACAAGTGCATACGTTGTCAGCACTGCACTATGAAGGTGGAAGCTAACTCTTCAGTTTTTTAGAATAGAAGTAAAATTTGTCGCTTCATAGAATGAACAATAAAATATATTGTACTATTATTCATTGAAAAGAAAAGTCAAGTGACAAGCATTACTTTTGGAAAGGACTGAGAACGTATATCATCAAAGGATATCATTTATGCCTTGCATTGCCTTACAAACGATAAAGTTTATGCCTTGCAATTGAATAAAAGCGTGGAGTAGCTGCAATTTATTATAAATATTTCGTGTAATATTCTCTGATTGAATGTTTATATTGGTGATATCAAATTAGAACAGAATTATGTATTACCCTTGAATGTTTCAATGGTTTTCATTTTTATTTACATGTTTAATTTTCCCTTAAAGTTATAGAATCACATCAAATCAGCCATTTCCCATAAGATTTCATGTTAATTTCAAACTTAGATATATTTCGAAATATCTTTTGAATCGTATTGAAATTTGGCAGGTTAGTTACTTATAATAAGTAGAAGATCCAACCAACGTTTCTTCGATTTGTCATTACTTAAACTAATGGCCAATACATCCTTAAGAAGAAATTTATAGATTGCCAGGAGTAGGCTAGTTTGGAGATCTGACCAAAAAACAAAACTCTTCGGATTGCTATTTTAAATGATGATAAATTTTAAACTAATTTAGTCGAAAATGACAGTCTTGGAACCCCAACTTGGACACAAATCAAAGGATGTTTCGGGTAGCTCATATATATTAGAGTAAAATGATCTAGAAAAGAGAAGATATCGCCTGAATGAGTGGCTAAGAAAGTAAATACGATTTTCCACAAACCTTCAGTTTGACGAGCAAGTGCGCTAGTGAAAAGGCGGTAAATTTTACATGTTGAGCAACTTATACTTAAAAGTGAACAACTTAGCGGTTCGAAATTACCTTAGTCCCATGACCGTAACTACAATAATAAAGAAAAAATGTTGTTTTAAATTTATGATGCCATTTTTAGAAGTAGCAATGCTGATAGGAAAAATATCTAAAGAATAACCAGTAGGTCTTCGCATGTTTCTTACATTTAGAGAAAGACTTCTACTCAGTAGAGACACTTATTAGTAATAGGTATAGAATATTGGGCATTGGCATAGATTGGATGACTAGGAGGATTATTATAAACATAAGCATGTGATAGGTAGGTAAAGTTGTGTGGCTTGTGTAGAATCGGGATGTCGATTTTTAGACATGGGAGTAAGACAGGGCTGTCCCTTGTCATCCGGCTGTTTATTTTACGTTCGAACGACTAGAGAGGCAGGGTAGCAGGATTTAAACTTTGTAAGGGACTAATTTAGAAGGGGAAGAGCCCCCGTTTGGACCTTGCAGGTTGTGACGGTATTTGTAGTTGTTTTCATGCATGTTTGTAGTGAGGAGTCTAACATTATCCCACATGGTGTGGATGATGTTCTGCTATTTTGTTTTGCATGCGAGTTGCTTCATTCCGAGCGTAATGTGTGCCTCCTAACATTTGCATTTGGGAGTGCCGTGCGAATGTTTGGCGGTGGCTCTTCCCCTGCCACACGCCCTTGTGACGGCTTGCTAATGGGTAATGCGTAGAAGTAGAATTTTTCCAGTCAGTTTTTAGGAAGATCAAGCTTTATTTGATAAGGCAATTATAGGACTGTATTCGTCACTGAATTATTTGCAGGAGATTTATGAAAAGAAATCCCAAAAAATAAAAGTACACCGAAAATCGAAAAAATAAGCTCAACTTTAATCATCAAATAAGGAGAGCATAAATTACAGCAACTAGATCTCTTCAATTATTAGGGTAGTATTTTGGACGAAACTGGGCATAGAGGTGGGGGCATAAGGAGAATATAGCTGCTAGCAAAGACCTTTACGAGGAGGAGAAAATTGATGAGAGGGGCCTTGGCACGGGACGTAAAAGAAAAAAATATTTTTTGAAAATTCTGATACGATGGGAAGGATTATATGGCACGGAACCCTGATCACTGTGGAAGGAGGATGAGAGTACGTACTTTGGTGGCCTTTAAGATACAGGTGTGGGAAAGAACAGAATTCGTGAGCTAAAGAGAAAGGAAGACAAATGAAGAGGAGTTGGGGAAGGTTAGAGAAGGATAGATAGTTTTTGGTAGAGATCAGAAAAAGGCAATAAATATGGACAGGAGAAATATAGAGAGATAGAAATGTCGAAGAGCTTGTTATGGAATGAAAGAAGGCAGGACACAGGCGGGGATTAATGTCGAATACACGATAGCTGCTGAATAAAGTGTAATCATAAATCTTTCATTCGCATAATTAATTTTGAAAAAATTAATTTAACGTTCTATGGTTAGCTTATTGTGTAATATATTTTTGAGAGAAGTTTTATTGATTTTTTCTCAGTAATGCATCACTAGCGGCCGTTTTAATTTGAAAAATATTCAGTTCGTTTGCGGTAATGTTGAGGCAACAAATGATAAGCAATTTACTGCATTGAATTTTTGCTTTGAAGTCGTCCGCCGAGGCCTGTGTGATGCTACGGGAGACTTGGGGAGGGTCTGTTATTCCCTATAGTACAAATAGAAGAAGGTTTAAAACGTTTAAAGAGGGGATACGATCAATTTCAAAGGAAGATGGACCCAGAGCTACTGTCACTTGTCGTACCTGAACAACCGGACGTCAAGCGTGCTGGTTTTCATCAACAATGAGAAGAATGTTCCGCGTCTTCCCTGGAGTCTAGACCTAATCCCAAGAAAACACTTTCACGGTTCCTGAATGTGAAGGGGCATCTTAGTGGAATGCGTTTTTCATTATTGGAAGCTGTAGTAGGCCAACAGACATGCTTCAGTTTGCAACGACTACAGTTGATACAATGCTGGGGGGGTCAAATAAATGAGACTCACCACACATACATTACACACTAATAACAAGATAACAACATGAATGTAATTTTTCGCACAGTAAATTATGCAAAAATTATGATCATTCTTTATTCAACACTTATTTATCGTGCTGTAATTTGGTGGTTTCCCGTCTCCGTAGACGTGAAATTAGTTGGCGTCAACAAGAATGTTAATTTCCCAACAGTGGCCATCGAGCAGTGTGTTTCCAGAGCGCTCCCTGCTCTGACGTTGGAGACTAGCAGCACGAATTGCTTAGATCCCGTTCCGCTGTGCCCACACAACATACTCTCCCTAACATTAATTCTCCTCTTGCCCCCTCCCCTTCTTGCACCGAGAGCATTCACCTGTCTGACACCGGCTTCTTATTTGTTATCTCTCTGTCTTGGATGACGTCATGGATTTCGATGACGACATCGCGCTTTTTCTTCGCCGGGGCGCAACTGGAAGGGAGCGCAAGATGTTTCAAGGTTTTTTTCCCCACTCCTCACGGTGTTTCGGAGAATACGGAAAAGGCGGTTCTTGGAAATGCCAAGTCGATAGTGGGTATGACGTCACTTGCCTTGCTTCCCGGTTTAACTAGCGTGGACAAAAGCTTTAGCGTCGATCATTTCTTGATTTGACAATATTTTATTTAGCCACGAAGCTTGCACTTTGTAAGGATATTTTTTAGCTGTTATGCATGCTTGTTGTGAGCGGCCTGACATTGTCCAGCATGTTTTGTAGTTCTCGTATTAGTTTTTTGCATAATAGTTTCTTCTTTTTGTGCGTAATGCATGACTTGTATCATGTGTATGTGAATGTATGGTGGTGGCTCACCCTCTGCCACACGCCCTTGTGGTGGCTTGCAGGGTATTATGTAGATGTAGATGTATTCAGGGGTATATAAAAAAATCCACGAAATGAAGCCTGACGCTGTAAACTTTATTGTTCGGGGATGATAATGTAAACTACGTATTGCTTAAACAGATACTCGTGTCGGGTGATACTTTCACCTGTCTTCACCACGAAAATTTCAAGAAAGTTATGCTGCCAAAAAAATGGAAACATTTGATTTCGTAAGGAATTTTATGGGGGAGGAAATAGGAACTTACCTCCATTTAATCCCGAATAACCAAAAGCTGGAAATATATAAGCTCTATATACTCCATGCTACTAAACTGCGGATATGTAAAACTGACGACTCATTGCTAACCTAATTCTACGTCTGGATTCAAGAGAAAATAATTTTGTCGTGGTTGAATCCATTCCTAAGGCACGAAAATGTATATTTTCCATTTTAAGCTGTTGTTTATTTCGGTGGACTTTTCATAAGCGAAGATAAAGTATACTTAAATAGTATTACAAGAAATCACATTCCTCCGTCTTTACTTATCCAACTCATCGCTTTTTTCTGTCGTCATTCCACTTTTTTCTGCATTCAACGGGATATAAACTCTTAAATTGCAAATAACCAAGGTTCCTCACTTTTTATGTTCAAGTGTGCCTCACATATTTTGGCTGGGGAAAAAAATTCTTTTTTTATATAAAATGATCAGTGCGATATATTATAACATTATATTCAAACCTAAAATATAAAAAAATGACAATTGAGAATATATTATATAATTGAGAATATATAGAAATAATTATATTTCTAATAATAAATTTCAGCATCCAATTATTAATATATTATTTTCGTACTTTGAATGCCTATTAGACTTTTATAAACCTTGGACATACTCTTTGGATTTATTTTAATACTACCTACGTTTTCTTCCTCTGTCCAACGTTCAGTTTGAATTTTTTTCTCCTGACTTTTTTCCCATTATTCCGGGATCTCTTTGCTGAATTTGTTTTTGGCACATGTTTTTTTGTACGGCTGCTTTCCCCTTCTTGATTGCTTGAGTGCCATTCAAGAGGATCGTGTTTTTAGACAAACGTTTACTTTTCGTTAAAAAAGGCAATTTGCTTTGAGCGTGATTTGATCAAAGTTTTAGAAGTGTGAGTCATTCATTCACTATCAGGTTACTATATGTATACAGGGCGAAAGTTACCTTTAAGAAATGTCATAAGCGATAAGATAGTGAAAAATGTATATCTACGAAATTCTCGAGATAAGAAAAAATATCACGTATTATATATCAACAAGCGCTAAATATTAAAAGGAATGATGCAACGGACTTTACTTTCGATTCCTTTCAGTGCAATTCCTTAAGGTGGGCAGAAAACTCCCAGAATGGAATCATAATATATTGAAAATGAAGAAGTAGCTCTTTTCCACAAAATATATATTTACGTACAACGCGTTTCGAAACGCGTGGTACGTGAATATATATTTTGTGAAAAAGTGCTACTTCTTCATTTTCAATATGTGTTCCTTCCACCACATCAAGCCTGAATTAGTAATTCTGAATCATAATATGTTTGTATCATGAGAACCTGAAATTGGCATGCATTAATTTTATAAATCCCCATCAGTTAATTTAAAGATTAAATAATAAAATCATCGTTGAGTTTAAATGTAAAATTCATGATGGGGATTAAGACAATGACCTAGGTTTGCACTCAGTTAGAGATAGTATTTTAAAATTCAAAAGGAAAATATATTACATTATTATTATCTTGTAGTATACCACTGTTTTTGCAGGACATTAGAAATTTTGCACTTAGCCTTCCAATAAATCTTTGTTTAGGGCTACAAAAAATTTCGCCGTGCTAATTCTGTTCAAGATTCCTATTATTTTCCCTTAATACGACGTAAATATCAATTAAATAAGTTTTCCTATCAAATTAACGAGAAAACGGCATACTCTATAATAAATAATGTTCCTCATCTGTGCCTTTAAATTCCATCGTTAAAACAAAACATACAACTTTGCTACGTTTCCACGGATTACCCAAATTCATTGCATTTTGTGGTAATCATCAGCTACATTTTTTTATTCCATTGAAATAATAATGAATTAATCTTTTGTTGATCATGAAAACTTCGGGTTTTTCTGTCCCATAAGGACGTGCTTTAATTTCGTTGTGAATAAGAACAAAGTTGAGTTAGCAAAAGCAAGGGAAATATTTTATATTATAAGAGTCACATGCCGAATAGATATGATAACATAATGTAAATCGTGCCGAAAAGCACTAATAAGGCAATGAATATCACCAAAAGTAAATATATACTTTCTCTAAAAAACTTATTCATCAATCTGGGATCAAAAAATTAGGAGGAGTAAAAAAACAAGATTAATCTGTTTATAATGGAATATTAAAATTTACAATAAAAAAATGGACCGCTACTATCATTACACTGGGTCTATCCAACACCTCAATTGCATAGGCACCCAGAGAATTAAGTTTTCTGCTCATCTCAACGTTTTTGACAGTCTTCTACGGGAAAAGCGGGAACATCTCTGGTTTTAATACGCTATGCGGGAAGAAAGAATTGTCTTTGCGAGCTGGGCGGTCGTATCAGCGCTCTCAACCGGGAAAATTTCCCGTACTAATTTTCCACGCAGAAAAAGGGTCAAGAGGAGAAGGAGCGGTTACTTCCAGGCGCGATTCGTAAAAGGGTCCCTATTTACCTCGAATGAGACCAAGAGTATGGTCGTAGACCTGATGTTACCCCATTTCTCGTGTACACCTTACAGAGTACCCATTTGAACTTACAATTTATTAGACCTTTACGGGACGCACTGCAACTATTTCTCTTCGTCACAACGATGCGCCTTTATCGAAGTTCCTAATTCCTCTTCCTCCCATTCTTGAAGTAATCACAGAAGGGCTGCGTTTGCATTGCACGGATATTACACTCATTATAGACATACAAACTGAGAACAGAAGATTTAAATTTCCTAGTTATCAAGTCACACAAAAAGAACTGAAAAGCCGTTAACGATATCTATTTACGTCTCAATGATTACTGATCTATCTTTCTATCTATCCGTTCATTACATTTTATCTACGTCTCAAAGACCTACTGATCGGTACTTTCAAAACCACTCTTTCGATAAATTAATTTCCAAAAGTCACGTTTCTCCCCAAAATGTTCATTAGTTATCTATTAGCTATGTATCTATGTCAAAGTGGTCTTCGCAAAATCAAAAAAGGCGCATAGTTTTATAAAATATAGTAATTTATTTGACTTAGTAAATCGTAAATTAGGAAATGGATAGAAATACGTAAAAGGCAGGAGAAAAATGCATTAGAAGCCCTTAAATCGAATCACGCTGAACTACCTGCTTACCGAATATATTATATATATATATATATTGGTTCGAACACTAGTGGAACGTACAGAGACAAAGGACACAAAAAGAACAAAACTCACAGTGGTGAAGAATTTTCGGTGGCACCACCACCTTCCGCCGTTCAGGAAAGAATTCAGATTCTCTC
>WURS02029089.1:0-11670 GCA_011762765.2 Rhinocypha anisoptera | reverse complement strand
TGCCTTCTGAGTGACTGAATTCTGATTTCACCTTCTGATTGAAAATGCCTTGTGCGGGGGGGGGGGGGGGATATACACTTCCCCGGGAGCCAGTTGAACGTCGGAAAGTGAACTCGATTCTATCGCCGCGATGTAGTGAATCGTAGACCAACCACCCATGATCCGAACTGGTGAGTCGACGGTACACACGCGCAATTAATCATTATTCGACTTACCATTACAATATATATACATATATATACATACATACATACATCATACATACATACATAATATCTAGAGAGAGCGACCTGTCAAGGGAAATAGTGGAGCAACCGTTTAAAAATTTGTACAATATCTAGGATTATCCATTTATTTGTATGCTACCGTAAATGTGTGCTGGAAATTCCTGCGAGGGAGTTACGCTCCTGGGGAATCGCTGGTCATTTTCCGCCCAATGGAATGGATTCTTCTCTATTATTTCATCGAAAACAAACCTGTTTCATTAAATTCATTCATAAGGAAATATGTTTCAGAGACTTTTTATCTCCTCCGCTATAATTTAAGCAATCATGAATACTCCCGTTTTAAAGTATCATTTTCGTCGATAATCCATCCTTACAGCATACGGAAACCAAATATTTTATTTGTTGCATTATTTTTTAATGTTAATTAATTAGCTACTCTTATCTCAATATACACCATGAATGTTTCTAGCAAATGTATCTGTTTCTTGTGTGATGAGCTGACAATACATTTTATTTTTTAATTCAAAAGCCCTTGAAGTCCAGGCAGAATGATAAAAATTCCCTTCTACGTAATGAGAACACGATGGATACTTTCAGTAAAATTTTTGCACCACAGAATACATCGATACTGATTACCAATAGTGAATCACCTGGCGTGAACAGCACCTGCAATGTTTTGGACTTGTAGATGTTTCGGTCTGTTCTTCAGCTTTTGATGAGACGAAATTCCTTCATCTGAGGGCGCCGCAGTTCTGCGGGAAATGCAAGAAAGTCGATCGAAGATCTGTGATCAATTCCTCTCGCCTACGCACGCCAAAATATTTATGTTCCTGGGAATAAGGGAAGTTGAGTTTGAGCTAAAAGTTCGTGGCGGGCAAAGCTGAGTGAGAAGATTGGGGGCGGGTGGAGGGAAAGAGAGATGGTGAGTCAGCTGGCGGGGTGGCAAGGAAACCATAGTCGATGGAGGGGAAGTTGCCTGTGGTGATCAGAAGTGAAGAGAAGATGGTTACTTGGATAAGTTCCACTGATGAATGAAACCAGGTCTCTTCATTTCTCAACTCACGGTGGCAGACTTTTTCACATTTATATTCTTGACATATTAACTTGCTCCTTAGGTATAAAGCGATAAATTTTGTTAGACATTTGATACTATGTGTATTAATTTAAAAAAGGCACATTAAACGTGACGGCCGTGGATTAAAATGGATGATACTCCTTTGTCGATAATGTTCCTTTTCCATAAAGTCTCATGGATGGATAATTCCCGAAAAAAATATAACACATTAATTACTACTTAGACCAAAACAGTAATGTAAACATAATGAAAGAATTACGTAATACAACATTACTACAAATCAAATTACGAAAAAGCCTTGCAGAGGATTTTCAATCGTCGTGAGTGTTTCAGGATCGAATTAAGCTGGGAAAATGAAAAAAGCAATATTCTCTTCGTGATATTAGCTGTTGACCTCTTCGATTTTTTAGATTTTCTGGTAAGAAAAAAAAGTGAATCCATATTTCCCGGGTATGTTTTCGAGTCATCTCTAATTTATTCAATAACTAAATACATTTTTTTAGACTTCAAAAAGAGAAGATATCGAACTCATAGAAGGGCTCAATACAGTCTTTAGATTGGAGTGATTCGCCGTTTATCACTACTCTGATATTTTTGGGATATATTGAAAGAGAACGATTTAACTTTGCCACTGGACATGATTCTGTTTCGCCTCTCATTATTTTTACGCGCTTAAGTCTGGATTCATTTGTGATACACATTGCTTTGAGGCGCATTCAGAAGGAAGGACCTTATTGATCCATAATTGGCCATTGGGGTCGTATCGTCCCAATTAATATCCCAATCAGTTGATGGAATATGAAACTGACCCCCGAGGCTTTTACGCTTTCTTAAGTCAGAGATTATTACTTTACCATCTAGGCTACTTGAATCGGTACCAAAATCGGGTATGGAGTTGAGGGGGTTAACCCATGTTCTTTTACTAATGAATTTAAATAAAAAAATGATGACCCACGGAAAAACTTTGTAACTCGTCGCTGTCAGTTTTCATGTGAGAGCTTTAATGTTGTGCAGATTTGAAGACCCTTCTATTATTTCTGTGGCATCTTTTTATTTCATATCATTGAGATTATTTCCGTTACCAAGATCTTCTCAGTCTGTCTGTACCATTAACTAACAAAGAGTATGAAAATCAGAAATAGCGGTTAACCTCATCAATATGTTGTTACTGTTAACACTGTAACATGAAAAGTGTTGACAGTTTGTTATTTATTTTATAGCTAAATATCTATTCCCGTAAGAATGATTATGTTTATTTTGTGTTATTGTGTTTCTCTGTTACTGAGTAGAAAAATGTGTTATATCTTTGAATCGTACCCCGTTAACTAAATGCATGATAATTAATACCTATATGAAATACTCAAATGAACGATAATTTCTTACTGTGTGATGACAATTCGTTTAGCTTTGATTGCTCTTATTTCTGATGATATTAATGTTACTTTGATACTTTTCCTCAGGTTGTTTAGATTGTCAATTTTTGGAATTTTGTAGGCTTTGGTTTTTAATGTAGTGCACATAATAGTGTTTCCGCATGCAAGCAATTACCACATGATATCGATATTCTACTATTATTCACGACGTTAATGCTGTCCTTTTCTCGGAGACATGAGAGTAAATAGCTTGGAGGAAAGCGTGCCTACATAAGTTAATTGCAACATCCTTCCCTTACACGTGTAAGACCCTATTAAAATAATGCATAGCATTCCGATTGAGACCATGCCGATTCCCACTATTCCGTTTTCCTGCCCATTTAGTTTCCAATGGAATCGTCCTGCAAAGTCCCGGGCACCCCATTAATTTGACCTCAGTGGAAAAGGATTGCCCAAGCACTCGCACTCCATTCAATTCGTGGACGGGCAGAAATTGTTCCTTGTCCGAGGGAGTACTAATCTTCCCTCCGTGATCACGTCCCGTTTTTATGAAAGTTTCACGCGAGAGTCCGTGTTCCCTCCTCTGAAATTATACAGCCCCAAACTTCTCGAGTCCAGAGCGCACACACACACACTGACGACGGGATGACCATCCTCATGTCCCGCGCCTCGATATTCCCGGGCCATGTATGTGGTGAGCCCCGCCCGTTGATGTCTTTGCCTCTCCTCTCTCGGAAGATCTCGGATCTTCCCTTTATCCAAGCACCAGAGGCGAGAATTCTCTAGGCGAACGACTAGTATTCAAAGTGAGACCAGACAAGGATTCGTGTGATCGTGCCCCGCCACTCGGTCACTCGAATTTCACCCATTTTAACTATGGTCCTACCAAGGTGACCTCCCAAAAGCACAAATCCGAACTCAACACGTGCATCCTCTATGCGGCGCTTCCTCTATCCTCCATGCTGTGCATCCTCTATGCATTATTGAGCCCTTCGAAAAATTTTGTTTGAATTAATTTCTATGACTGAATATACTACTATGTTACGAAATAATACGATAGTCAAGAGTTGTCTGGTGTGACGTTAAACTTGAATAGGTTAATTGTGCCAACGTTAAAAGAACACCCAACTTAAAAGCTTACGCTTTTCTTCCATACAGGGTTGAAATCCCTTTATAGCCTGCAATTTTATGTCTCTTCTTAACGTCTAAAATGTGTATTATTTTCTTTCATTTGCATTGGTTATCTAACATTCCAACATTCGACCATTCTCTTCATCATTCTGTTACCTTGTAATATTTCCTTTTAGTATTATTGAATTCTTCGGATTCTTCATTAAACTTCCCTTCATAATCTTATATACCTATATAGTACCTAACAGTTCATCTTTGTCTTCAGCTAGATCTATATCATTCTGGTCAATTTTTTAATACTTTCATAATTCAAAAGCGTCCAATTTGTCCTCTAATGTATTCTCTTTACTCAATTACTAGATTGTTTAATGTCACAATGATTCCACTAACAATACTCCAATTTGAATATTTGATTATTCTATTTAAGAATACCTTGCTTCTCTTTACAGGTGAGTGCCTCTTTGATGCAGTCATTGCGAACAATTCGGTAATGTATGTCACTTTCCGATATATATTTATAGTAATTATATTTTTATAATTTCATCCAGGTCCATTATTGATTTTTATAAACATTACATTAGATAGGCTACTTTTTGTGTTATCCTACCAGTTTCACTCACTTACTACAAGGTAGTTCAAAGTAAGAACTGGATTTTACTTTTGGATATGTGACATGGCTTAAATGTTAATACTATTACTTGTACCAAACAGGTAGATATTTCATTCACTGTATGGATACGACAGTATACACAAAAATTTCAATTTGAACATTTTAATTTAGGGATAATCTGTTCTGGATCATTTTCTATTTCTTGAAGAGATTTATTAACTTTCGTTAAATTTCTTGAAGAGACTTACTTCTGGCGGTTTGTCCTGTTTATATGAAATTAAGTACATTTTTAGACACACAAAACGAAAACTCCGTCAGACGTTCTAATATTCTGAAGTGTTACGAAACTACATCACTTTTTCAGCACGTTTTTCTCTACTCCTTGTGTGATGGGTTCTATGCTGTCAACTCCACCTGCACATCGACCAATCTCATGCCGCTTTCATTTTAATCTCGCGGCAATTGAAGTTTTACGAACTCTGTATTTGTCCTGTAAAAAAAACTCTTGGACACTCTTGATTCGAATAAGGTGGGAGCGAACCACTTCAAGGAGTTAAACGCGTACGCATTTGCTCCTCACGAACGTCTGGTAACTGCGCGTGCACGCTTTGAAGTGTTCGTTTGCCTCCTTTCTCTTCTACTTCTGGGTCTAAGCTAAACGCGCGTGTCTACTTTTTATTGCCGAGGGACAGATTTACCGCCGTCTCTCGGAGGTTGAATTACGGCCTTCGAAGTCAGGGGGACGTCGGCAAGTGGTGTGAATGTGTGTGTGTGCAATATGGAATATTTTTTCCCTTCCTTTTTCGACGGAGGGAAAGGAGGCAAAAATTTCACATAGGGTGGCGGGCGGACGGGCGAGGGTTTCTCCCCGCGGACGGCGGCGCCCCCTTATCCGTTTTTCCGCCTCCCCCACGTGTTTTATTCGCTGACGCCGGTATTGCCGCTTCGGTGATCCTTTCCCTCATTTTCTTTTTTTTTTATTCCGTCCTCCCACGTGCGCCCGGGCTTCCGTGACCCCAGCACGTAGCCTCAATGAAATTCGCAGGCCATTAAGCCACTTTGTTGGAGCTTAAGTTACGCTCCAATATCGGATGACAGGTTGTTAACAAAATTGCTAGCAAATACATGGTGGAATTATATTGCCCGGCGGGTTCCCCCCATTGTGCCGTCCTTTCGCATTGTTCTTCCTCCAATTACGTACATTCCGGCGTCTAGACCGGCGATTCATTTTTCACTCTCGCGTGTGAGTGAAGAGAGGCGCTTATCCGTCATTAATTCGTATTACACGTCGCCACGTCTACAACACAGGTGGAAACATTTACTATGTGAATAGTTAGTTTTTATTTTAAGAGGAAGGCTCTATTCGATATCCTCCAGTTTTTCAAAACGTTGCAGGATGTTCTTGCTTGCGTTTATTTTCTTTCGACGAAACGAAATTTTCGACATCTATTGTCCTTCTGAAAACCCCTAATCCCCTCTCCGGTCCATTGAAATTGTTTATATTGCGTAGTGATATCCTTAAAATTCTTTAGAAATAAATCATCATGAGTTAAACTGAATCTAATATCGTTAGCTATTTGCATAATATAATAGTCCTTTGATATTTCTAATTTTAGATTCTGCACTTTATTATAGACATTCATTAAAATTACCCAGGAAAATCATTGGAAATATTTTATTTAAATAAGGAGTAATGAGACAGTAAAAGGAATTTCCGCTGATAAATCAGCGGAAATTCCTTTTACATTTTCATGAAAAACTACATGTGATGAATATTTTTGATCAACAGGAAACGAATGACACTAAACAATTAGACATCTACTGGCCATCCCCAGGTTTAGGTATAGAGTGGCGTATTCATGCACCCTGTGAATCATATAAAGTCAAGAAACCTATTCATTAATAAATTTAAAAAACTCTCTTATGAGGGGTTGTATAGCCATTATCTTTCATTTAAAACTCATTACTATGTTTAAAATGCATAATGTTACGTATGAGACACTGTCATTTAAGTTAAATGTAAGCTTGAACTCAGTTAACTTATTCTGTTATGACAGAGTGTATATTGAGACCAGTGATTTCAATTTTCCATCAATCATTCACAGTATTAAAAAAGGGTTTAATTCAGTTTTAATACTTATACTATTTTACACATATCACCATGTCATAACTCATACATATACGAAATATTTATATTATTTATTACTACTATGATTATTTGCTTGAGCTGCTAGTTTCATTCACTACAAACCATCAAATCGCCTACCAGAGAAATCCGCTTTTACTTAGTAAAAATTATATGAATACTAATAGAGGAAAATATGTTTCTATTTATCGATTCCATTCCCAAAATTAAGGTATTAATTAAAATATCGTACTAAGTAAAACATTTTCTTTCTCTTGTGAGACGCTTCTCATTGATACAACATTTTGGATTGGTATAACTACAAATTCACTCGCCATCTTCAGCTCAGCCTTTACTAAGCAAGTTAATTTACTTTCATGTTACAACATTTAAAAATTTCAACCCTTTTATGCAGAAATATGCAAAAATGCGAATCTATTTCTTGTGTTTATACAGAATCTCTAATAATTCTTCACCGGCAACCACGGATTAGACTAATTACTTCGACATTTAACATGAAGATTGCATTATTTCATTTAACAGATGAAGAGCAGACTAGAACTGGAATTATATATATATATATATATGTAACATAATTCTTTAGCAAAACATTTCGGATATATGTATATCATCGTCTACTTTGTATCTGTATTGGAACCGATGCATATGATAACGTTTAGATATAAATAGTGTGTAATTCATAGCATTACTAAAGATTTTCTTATATTAAACTCATTTATAATTGTAGAATTTATTTGGATGATGCTAAAGTAATAAATGCTTTCATTGCTGTATTTTTAAAATTAATAAATAATAAAATACTATGCCAGTAAAATTTTAAAAATGGAATTGACTTGGAACGAATACTCTTTGAGAAATAGTTTTGAAAATTTTAAATTTGAATTCAAATCATCTAGTAGGTACTTATGATTTCCCCAATTTTATTACGTATTTTTAATCATATCAATCTTTTAGAAATTAGGTAACATCATATGTATTTGCTTTCCTGTTCGCTTATGAATAAACTAATGTGGTATTTATGGCAATTAAAAACATGTGGAGTTTTCTCTTTAAACAATGTTAGGAAATTCGTCCTAACACTTGAAATATTTTTAAATCGCCGACCTGCCTAAGTAAAGGAATGGATAGTCATTCCTCAGCTTTGCCCCTATTCAAAAGCTGCATTGCTTTCTTTCTTGTGCCTAGACGTTCGACAAATTCATGAATGAATGAAATGGAAAATCCGGGCGAGAGAGTCTACCTGAAGGACTTTCGTGTGGTACTAATTAGATCACCCCTTCGATTCCAACCCAAGAAAGTGGAGTATGTGTTTTCAAACCGAAAATCATTTGAATCTTTACACGTTGCCACATTCATTAAGCAGACCAGACCACTTCCAAACCTTTATGGTGAATTTGTTTGGAATCACACTTCGATTGATTTTGGGAGCGATAGCGTGAGATACTCCTTTTCGGATTGTACCACATTCAAAATTATAGGGGTGCAGTGAGTTCACGTCGACATAAATGTGTCAGCGAAGATGCCAGCCGAGATGTTAGCCAACTCCAATCATTTTCATTTTCCACATTTATCGGCCTCAAATCATCACAGAGGTGTTTCGGATCGTAATGATTTCGAGTAGGATGACTCTTATTCATTTTATTTTTGTTTAATTTATCTATTGGCCACACGTAACACGAGGTAATCTAAGATGGAACAGTATTAAAATTGTAACAAAGACGAAATGCAGACAATCCATGCCCCAGGTGGAGAATGAAAATCCACCTAGCCGGGGATTCGAACCCACGACCTCCGTAGTAGCAGGCGAGGTCGTTAACCCGCCGCTACCGAGGAAAACTAACAGTTGGTTTGGAAATAGTTACCTCCATTCAAAGTGGTGAATCGTGTTTAAACGGCCAACATATATTTTTGTAGAGATGGTCACTCACACCACGCGTGTCCCATTCGGAGAACTTTCCCTCCACGGACAGTGTATATCTGAAGTATCGGTGATTGTCATGATCCAGAGTGAGGGATCGTTGGGTAGGCCGAAGCCAATCAACGCCGTTTGATCCCATCGGGAGAACTTGGGCGAGTTGACCCGTCGACGATCAGCGGATGGTGCTATAACATGACGGTACGGCGCTACACTTCTGGCTATATCCTGTCGGACGATGTTAAGGATTACCGATAGAACGTAGTGCAGAGATATATAATCTGGTTTAGGAATAACAATATAAAATAACAGTAATGTAAAATAATAAGTTTCCGCGGCTGCGGCAGTGTGAGCGACTGTTTATTAGTATATAAGGAAAAGAGAGGCATTGTTTCAGACTCAACGATTATTCGTCTGTATGCTTAGTAAAAGTAGTGAAAAACTATTGGACATAATTTCCGATTTTTAAAAGATTTTTATACGGGCATGTTTTCCCAAAAACTAATTATTCTGAATGGTTGGCGTCAGCCAGGGCATGCGGCCGCAAAAATAAGGGCAAAAACCGATTGGTGGTGGTCACAGAAGGATTGCGGTCCCATGCGAATGGAAAAGTGTTTGGGAACAAAATAATAAATAAAAATAGCAACTCACCAATTAAATTAATTAGTGGCGTCAGTGTATAGAATATTTGGGAGTTTTATTTTTTAGCGTCAGGTAAATATCGACACAGACTCGTAATATGCATGAAAGCCATGAGAATTTGATAAAATATATTCTCGAGTTAATATGTGTGAATATACATGTGTATATTCAATAAAAAATATACAATAGAGTATGTTTCTTTGTTTGTGTTTCTGTGTTTCAACCGTTTTTCCAACTACTAACATATCACGCGTGAGTTATATTGAGCTCTACGCTTACATTTATATATATATATATAACTATGTACTTACACATACATAAATACTTAGAAAGAAAAAGAAGTAGACACAAACAAAACGGACATTCACAAGATTAGTTCTTACGTTCCGGCAGGAGGGCCTGCCGTCGTCACGCAATAAATGCTTTTATATTTTCAGTGTCTTAGACACAAGCATAAACTCCTTTTTATAAGTTAATAATTCTACCTAACTCCACGACGGAAGAGTTGTAAAAGAGGAGAGCTCTCATGAAATCCGCGAAAGCCCCGCGCGAATGGAAGGGCAACGGATGGATGGCGTCTTGCTGAGTGAGGTTTCCACTCTCCCCGTTAAATTATATAGAACGTTTTCCGGGCAGGCATTAAACGGGTCTAGTGGTGGGATGATACCTGTAAGTGGACGCCGTGCATTATAAACGATTAGTGATGTGGAGTAAGGGGAGATTATATAATGGATTTAGAAAATGCTCAAGTAGCTGCCGTGAAAACGTAGTACACTCATAAACCAAAACCTCTCATTCTTATTTTCACTTAAATATATTTACTGTAATTTCATCAGTTCACTTATTTAAACCAAAAACTATCAGCATTTTCAATAATTCTCTTATTAACAAAATTGCTGACGTAGGAAAAGTTAGAATTATAATAAATAGAATACAATTGTAAAATAAGGTGCGTCATAAGGATTGTACTGATTTGTGTTGAAGAAAACATGGTCGTATGTAAGGTATTTCCGTTGTGAATACAAGTGAAATCAATTTCCAACTTAATTGCTAATATCATATTTGTAGGATAGTTATTTTTAGTAACGACCGAGGTTATTTTTATCGTGTGGGAACTTTCGCAATATCTCTCCACTTTGGAGGCATAAAGAGCAGGGCGTTTTCTCTTAAATGAATTTTATGAGTTTTTTTTTCCTTTGAGTGCAGTAAATGAAAATATATTGCTGCAAAAATACGATGGAAATATGAAAAAAAATAATTTAACTTTTTTTCTGGCCGTATAATTGGATTCCCAGGTTATGTGAGTGCGATTTTGATCATAAATTGACTTGATATTTTCGTAAATTATGAATCCCTCAAAGTTCGTTATTTCACTCAAGGTTGAAAAGAGACAAAATAAACAATTTTCCTCTATTGTAATTGTTAATACAAAATAACTTTCTTTCTTTTTCCTTGACATCAGTCTTGGAACGATTTGTACGCAGAGAGAAATATGCTCGCAAAGATATTCACCTCCCAAATGAAAACGAATTTGATTTATTATTCGTTAGGTGGACGATTTACGGATCTTTGAGTATAAAACAAAACTCCTTCATTCAATTTATATGGTGTATATAAGCTTTTATGGCTCCACATCAGCAAGTTCATGTATGAATATTAAATCTTCCTTTTTCGGATAAAACGATTAGTTTTTAAATGGTTAGGAAGATATGCTAAATGCAGATCTACCCTCAGAAAAAGCTAGACAATAGAAACAAACTTGCATCATGGAACGTTGTAACGCATTCGGTGTTATTTCCCCTTACTCACTCACGTTGTACTCATCCCCAGAGTTTGACTTGCCCTTGGACCTTGCCTAATGGAGAAATGGGGCAGGCATTTCATCCAAGCGGATGGAAGGAAATGAGGAGACGGGGTACTGCAATGCATTTTAGGATTGCTTAAATAACCAATTTCAACCGAGAGAGATTCACAGCACGCGTCGGTACTTTTAGGCGAGCGGAGCTTGGGGGACGGGGAGGGGGATGGGGGGGAGGAGCGGAGCGGTCAGGGACGGACGTGGAGGGTGCAAGGGAGGAGTGCCCGAGGGAGGGAGTCGGGAGGTGAGGGGCAGAGGTGGAATGCCGGTGGAGTAAGATGAGATGCCCTGGAGAGGGCACAGCGACGTGAAAAGGGGTTAGAGGGAAGGGGCGTTCGACGGGGTGAGAGCACCAGAGTATTCGAGAGGATGTAGGATAGCCTGGCTTTAAGAGTGAATAGAAAGAAGATCTCGTTGAATTGCCTCTTTCATGGGGATTGTCACCATGGAAACGTTGAGACCTCATCCCGAACCCCCCCCTCTCCGCATCTCCGCCGTCCCCCCTCCCCAGTGGGCGTCGCTAGCTCCCCTTTCGCCGTGCAAACAGCCGCGTGACCAAACCGCCTCTCCGCCTATCCGTCTCTCGCTATCTCTCTCTGACTCTCACATACTCACACTCACTCCCTACCCCCCTCTCGCCCATCCTCTTATTACACGTGCGGAGCTTGATGGGCGGCTTAGCGGAGCAGACAC
>WURS02029078.1:0-11671 GCA_011762765.2 Rhinocypha anisoptera | reverse complement strand
ATGGAAAAGGAGAGAGAAGAGGGTTGGGGGAGAGAAGGGGGGGTGGGAGGTATAAAAGATGGGACAGAATTGGTGTTTATTTTGTCCCGGATCATCACGACATCTTTAGTCCCACGCCGGCCAAAGTAAGCCCAATTAATGAACTAGAAATTCCGCATCGAACATGAATCGTCGTAAATGAATAGAATGGTATCACGTCCGTGTAAGACTGAACAACGCTTCCAGTAATTCAACAAAATCCGACCATGACTCACGAGTAGAGAGTGAGAGAAATGATGAGAAGAAAAAGTGGAAAACGCGCGCACGTTTGCATTAAAACGTCTCGGTGATTTCAAATTAGTATCTATCTAATCTTGAAATGCGAGAGAGGATGATAGAGAAATCGAGGAAAGTCCGCTGTGAGTAAAACATGCATGGGTAGAGAAATGGTGATTGAAAAGGATGCTTTTTATAGGCGGCGTTGCTGACAGAACGAGTAAACTGGATGCGACATGTAGACTTCATGGGGAGCAGTCCCGTGACATAACGAGGTGAAACGAAATGGATTCGTGGTGGCATAAACGTTAAGTGGAAGAGGAAAATAAATGAAAGGGGTACGAAGGGCGGAAATTTATTCATACTCATCAATCCGCGAGGCGACCACGAGGACTTTATACCGTTTGCTTTCTTTCGAACACGCAGATAGATTTGTGGGTATGATTTATAATGCTTTTTCGCAGCATTCGTGTATAGCAGTCAACGAATTTACAATTGTCATATGACTATCCTCTAAACCTATGCTATAGCACTTAATTATATAAGATCGATAATTCAGTGCTACGAGGGTGAGGTGAAAAATTCTCGGCCTAGCAAATAAAGACTTATTTTTAAGCTAAAAGTTCACTTATTTTATATTTTTTATAAGGAGCAGACCAAATTAGTATGTATTTATGCTGCCGGTAGATCGTCCAAAACGAAGAATTTTATGACAGTACGAATACTCCAGTTTATCCATTTGTACGGGAATTACACAAACAGTCCATTTCTAAAAGCCGTGTGAACGATAGGACAAAAGATAATATCTGTTTCCTCAAGGGAAAACTTGGTCTATATTGTTGAAAAATGTTTGCGAACATAGAAAAAACAATATCATTTTCACTAACGCAATCTCAGAGCAAGGTCGAGAACTTTTCACCCTGCCCTCGTATAATTATAAGCTAATCCGTATGTGCCATCAATCACATATTAATAAAAGTAGACTCTAATTGACTAAAAATTTCACTTTTAATACTACCGCTGAATTATACATAAAATGTCCTCATATCCGAAGTGCCAATAAGTTATTATAACACTCCCTTTTAATTTGTTATTAATCAAGCGATGCCACTGTGAGTATTTAACTACTTGATCATTATAATCTCCGAAGAGCGTGCTTTTATTAACCATCCGAGTCAGAGATAGCATCAGGGCAAGGAAAAATACCATAAGGGAGAGAGAAAACGGAAGCAATAAAATTCATCGCGCTTCTAAATTAACGATTGTGCCGACATTTCGTTACTCCTCAAACTTCGTGCTTAAAAATCAATTGTCTGGAGAATCATGCATCATTAAAAGTGAGAGAGCTTAATGAAGAGCGGCCAATTTCGACTGGTAAAAAACTAGGATTTAGGAAAATATAAAAATAAATGAAAGCTATATGAAACGTAAAATCAAATTAACGGAATTATTCTCTTGAGAGAAACGTCTCTTCATTAACTTACTCCCTGATTACCCCCGAAAAATAATATCCACGATATAGGAAATCATACTTGGCTCTACTCTGTGGAACTCCTTAATGATGTGTAGGATAAGGAAACTTTGCAGTTTCACAAATAACACTTAATTACGACCGGTTTCGTTCACCTGGTGACATCGTCAGGTGACGTCAGGTGACGTCAGGTGACGTCAGGTGACCTGACTATGTCACCAAGTGAACGAATCCGGCCGTAATAAAGTGTTATTTGTGGAATTGCAAAGTTTCCTTTATCCTATACATCATAATGTCCACGAGTTTCAAACACTGTGTTTCAACCACATGGTGAAAATCTCACTGGCTGCAAAAACGTTAAGTGCATGGAAAATAAAGGGTTAGGTATCAATTTTCTCAAAATTATTTAAAAAGCTACGTAACTTTATTTATTCTCTTATGGTCGACTTATGTGTACATAAAGGCAGAATTATACCCTTCCTACTTGATAGTAATATACTAGCCATTATCAACATTGAGAAATATGAACTCTCTATCATCTCCACCTGTGTTACGTAGTTTAGGACGCGATGTGTTGGACTTGGATCATTTTACTGACAAAAAGATGGCATTTCTTCACTAGTTAAAAATACTTCGCGGTTACGACTGATTTCAATGAATTTACGTAATCATCAGATAAAGAATGAGACCAACTACCGATGTATATAAATTTTTGGCATACATGTCCCGTTATTTACTCTATGATGATCTGATGCATTGAAACCGGTAAATAAAATATTTTTAATAGTGTAAAAGCGCCATCTTTTTGCCATTAATAACCGGTATTAAAATTTTGCAGCTCAATGCACTTGGTTGGTGTCACTCCAAAAATATATTTTAGACTTACCCTCTAAATGATCAAGGTCACCTCACAACACAAGCATTATGTTTATCATATTAAATACCTATGTGATCTATGAACATAGCTAATAAGGAATAAATTAAGAAAATGGATGCTTCATATTTTCAAATTGTTTTTAAGGTGAACCCATTCACTCACATCGACCTACCGACAGAAGCACGGGTTCCCCAAGGCTAAGCATGACAATCACTTCCGCGTTTATACATATGCAATATTAGTATTTTTCTCGCCCTTTTTACAACAATCTCTTCTCCTCACTCGTTTTATGTTCCAAACACATGGTAACAAATCGAAAAATAAGGACCCTACTACGGAATCGAGAGATCCATACACACATATGCAGAATTTAGCAGAAGACATATGCATACTATTTAACTAATCTTTTGAGAAGTAAAGGGTCCTCTTCCGAAGATCATCTTGCGAAGCATTTTGATCACGGATAGGAGGGCGAAAAAGGAATATTCCTGAATAATTTCCCCTGTTTAACCGCATATTGTATGTGTAAGGCCCGAGACGAATTCATACAAGGAATATTCTTACTTAATAAGTGTTTCAATGTGACGAAATGATTTTTTCGTGAAATTTCCTGTAGTTACAGGGTTGAATACGATATATAAAGCACAATTCAATGAGCTCACTCCTGAATATGCCGAGAAAATTCGCTATATTGACAACTTTGCTTGATTTGTCTATCAGAACTGAACAAACGCAAGGGAAATACTGAGCGATTGAGAAAACTAGTAATAGCAATGAGGGTGCCGGATAACCAATAGACGCGGTAGACAAAACCTCGGTGATGAAAGTGAAACCTATATTCACATCGCTGGTGTGATTAAGCCTTTCATAGAATTCAGCTAAAAATTAAAGTAATACATGTTGACAAGTAAAATAGTCAACTATAATCAATGTCAAGTTAGACAAATAACGTCAAAGTCGAAGAGCTCGTTCCCGAGTGTTCACAGTTACAGTTACTAAGATTTTATGTTCCGATAGATACTGTAAAAGCTAAGTGTTCATTACTGAAATATTTTAACCTGAAAATAAAGATAGAGACACAAAAATCCGAGAGAACTTTCTGGTTTTTAACACATGGATTCTTATAAACTAAAAGGTGCATTTTTAAAATTAAACGTTACGGAATTAAGGCCTCCAATGCATTACGTTTCATTTATTCAATAACTTTGGAAACATAAATATTTCTATAACAGGTGTCACGAACGTGTCATCAATGAGTGGAGTAGATACTATCGCTTGATTTAATGTATTTTTCTAAGAGATTGCTTAATTTTGAAAGGTTACAACATCGTTACAGATCTCAATCCAATGGAACCTTGCGTGACAAGGAGAGGCCCCAGGGAACTTAGTGAGGTTCATGAGAGCGCATGTGATACAGGGGAAGAAGAAAAGTCGATGGAGGACCAGCGTCAGTAAAGGCCTTCTCCCGAACGAAAGGGCGCCATGGAGACCACAAAATCCCACTCGAAGGACCGTAAGCCGCACTTTGCATCTCCTCCACCTGACTCGAAAGCAGAGACCGGAATTCTAGATAAAATTCTTCACGTTCCAACATTTTTTGAAAATTTCCCTAGATAAGAATTGTTATTATTTTTGTCCATCTGGTCACTGCTGAAAATGAAGTTAACATTTCTCAACTGTAATAATAATGAAAAATGGTTTATTTCACTGGGCGATATTCTAGCTACAATTCCTGTTTTTCCTAAAAATCCCAAGTAAATGGGATTTTCATTATAATACTTTGTTCGGGATAGGAAAGGGCCAACCAACATATCAAGTTCATATCCTCTTCGTAGGTATTTTTCGTTATAAATTTCATCAGCATTCTGGGAGCTACTGCTATATTTAGACCATTATTCAATGGCATATTAATGAGATTTCGAGCCGTAATATATGTATGACCTACATACATCATAACTGTTCAACCCGATGTCGCCAGAAGGGTGTACGATGTGGTGTGTGAGAACGCAAATGACAAAGAGAAGAAATGATTGAGCGGGACACACCATTGTATGACGTAAATTTAAGGTGGCTAGGCTTGAAAAATCTAATTTTTTAGAACCTTTGTTCACCTCCAAAAACAAACCATCAGTTTGAAAACTACTAGAAAACTCTCATAGAGAAACTTCCTTTTATTAATACGAATCTTGATTAATCTTATTTATCACTCAGTACATCTTATACATGGCTTCAGATCAAAAGATTGACCTCGGATGATTCATTTCGACTGACCTCGGACGGAATTTAAATTGCATCTTGTGAGGAATAACTCATAGATTCATTGAGGAATGTTCTTTCTCTCTCTCTCTCTCTCTTTCTCTCTCTCTCTCACACACACACACACACAGTGAACAAAAGACAGGCGCTCCGCGCAGGTGCTGGACGTTTACAATTTCTGCGACGTTGTTAAAAGGTTCCCGCTCCATTTGCTCTGTGATTTCGGGAACAATCACATACTCTACTCCCAATTAAAATAACGCACTGCAGCAATCAAATTAGAACCTTGAATGGAGCCGAAAAAGAACATGAAAATATGTACTTCTTGGACGCATTTCGACGCTTCAACTCGAAGCAAAGAAATCCCTTTCGAGTTATTTTGAATGCAAACTGGCCGTACGGGAGGGAAGAAATGTGTGTTGCATTCGAAAGAGAAAACGAGAATCCACAAGCCATGCGCGTTAATGATTAAACTATGGTCCCAGAGTCGAAGTTGTACATTCCCGCTTGGGTAAGAGGGAGGGAGTAGAGAAGGGCAGGTTCTGCGGTCTCAGTCCAAAAGTCTTTCGTGGTGAGGATGAGTGAAGAGGTGGTGAAAATGAGTGAAGAGGTGAGGAGGAGAAAGAGTTGAAAGGGGTATGATGCAAGGAAAAGGCGAGACACGAGAAGATGTAACAATATTACCAGACCTCGTTAAAGAGTCCCCGTATCGAAGAGGAACTCAAATTTCTATATACTTGTTTTCTGCTCGCCAAGCAAATAAACCCGACTGGTGAGAAAGAATACATTAACTTCTGGTTCCGCAAGAAGTGCCGAAAATTCGATCCTATTTTCGTTAAATGTAATGAAATCCCGAAAATAAAACGCCCATTCACTTTCCTGCCATGCATTGAGATAATTTCTCGATAGAGGACGACTCCTTATTTCGACGACGGCGACTTATTCTTTATTTCGGAGATGAATTCATTAACTCCATATTATTAGATGCGACCGGGAATTACTAGTAAAATTAGGATTAATGGAAAGAATACATGAGAAATGTAAGGAGAAGTTAAAAAATCTCTTTCTTTATGCTTTTTAGTTCTCATTTTATTAGGCTGGTGATTTGATAGCATGGCATCACATTTAAGATAATCCCAATGACAAAAAAGGCAATAATTTCCCACGCTAGAAATATATATCTCGGTTCAGATTAGTAAATATTCTATGGTACAGGTATTTCAAGGTTGCATCTAAAATTCGTTTCTATGATTAATTTCATTCTTTACGAAAAATTGAGAGAGAGAAATTATTTTTCAGTCGTTACTAGTTCTTGCATTACTGTGCCATTATGAGGACTTGGTTTGTTTCTTGTTCCATTCCAGCTTTAGCCACGGTCGTGTTATTGAACGTAGTACCTTCCAGCAAGGTTCTTGTGGCTACTCAGTCAACCAACCTAATGACGAGCCCTTCCTTCCTTAGTCAGCTGGTCACAAAAACTATTCGTCCCTCGTCGAGATTATATTCTCTCTCTCTCTCCCACAAGGTCTCCCGGCGAACACATTCGACCGCCAGCTGAAATGAAAGTGTGGATGGAAAGAAGAGTGTGATGGCTTCTATACTAAGTTCCACGCATCCCATTGTCTCCCCCCCAGGCGAATGCCAAGGGACTGGGTCCTCCGTGTACCCGGGAGGAGTCATGGGAGCACAATACAGTCACGACGCTTCGTCTGACTAAGAGAGAGAGAAGAAAAAATGGCGTTTCGTTCGGCGTGACTCAAAATTGTTTGACCCGCCTTTCGATTCGCGGAAAAACGTCAGCGGTTCCCATTTGTCCCATTTACGAAACGCGAGAGACGCGCCCTCCACTTGGCTGCCCCGCCCGAGAGCTTTCACTTTCAAAGGCCGCGGTTGAGGTGGGTATGCCACACGGTAGCGCATTCCGATACGGATTACTGGTCAAATTAATTTTCGAAATCACACGCCGAGGCTACGGAGGCTCGAGAAACGGCTTCCTTCGTCGAGATACCCGCGGGAAGAGAATGCATCGGAGTTGGGAGAAACTTCCCTTTCAAACTTCGGAACGAATTGAGGAAATGGGAAATATTCCGCTCACCCCATAGAGATTTACCAAGTGATGTCTCACCCAATGAAATGACCATGAGCGTTGTCACTTGAGGAGGGAGTTTCAAATTTTGAAGTTTCCGATCAAAACTGAGGGTCGAAATTTATCTTTTAAAATGGGGTCGGTTTCTGCTAATTGGTTTTGGGAAAAATTTTTAACATCCGCAAGCCCTTGCTGATGTCAAGCAGTCAGGGAAATAAGTTTTAGACCAAAATAACACCCACGTGGACGATAATCGAACCCGCAACCCATGGATTAGTCCGTGGGAGTTCTACCCACGAAACCTGGATGATGCGCTGTGGAAATAATGGTTTTCAGAAAAAAAAATTTCTGATGCGTAACTAACATAAGTAAAAGATGGGTTATTACATAGGAGGGACTAGGGATTAAGAATAGGATTAGACATAAATATATTGTTGTACAATTAGTAACATTTTGATGTTAACTTTTTTGTCTATGTGGTACCTGCTGCCAAGCAAAATTTTGACTGGGCTAGCAGGATCAGAAGAACTTAAAGAACTTAATTTTTTTCTGTACTTTTTTTCGTTTTATATTTCACCTTTCCTCTATAAATTGTAATTTATGTCAAATTAATGTTAGTTATTATTTAGTATTATATATATCCATGTTAGGAATAAATATACTTTGTACTTTTTTACAGATTTTTATTTTATTTTTTTGTACTTTTATACTTTGTACAATACTTTATACTTTGTACAGTTTTATACTTTGTACTTTTCCAAAAACATCTGTGGAAAACTACAAAGTATATTTATTCCTAACATGGATATATACAACTTCCACGAAGTGAAGCCTGATACCGTTTATTATATATATATAGTTATTAACGTTAACGGTAGTAGTACGTTAGTATCTCAATCAATTTGTATTTCTTCTCCACTTTTTAAATTTAAAAAAAGAGTGATGTTCACATTTTCAACTATATTACGGAAAACTTTACAACCAGAATGATATTCTTATTTTTAAAACGAAGCATTGCAAGTAAATACGACTGCGTAAAGACGAGGGCCGTTATTACTAATAAAAATCCGGGGTATAAACGAAATCAAATGATTACATTATTCATTATGGAATTCAACGGAGTATGATTTTTATACATTTTCGTTTACTTTGATGTTCTCTGTGGGTTGGAAATTTTCTGGTCAACTATAAATTTAGCTATAAAACCTCATAAAACGTAATTTTAGCGAAATTCGACGCCTAGTTATTTCTAGAGTTATGGCTTCAGCCAAATCGACCTACGAAAACAGTCTAATATATATGAAACAGACCTATAAATATACCTACAGATAACACTATAAAACCTGCGGTCAGAGGCTGCTCGTTTTGCATGTCCTAAAGCAATTGTCCTCAATTTCTCTCTCACACCGTAACCTTGTTTCATGTCTCAAAAAACTTCATTGGTATATATCATCATAATTCATTCCCAATCCCCCCAAGGGACGAGAGAAATGGGACAGTTTCGCTAAAGTTATACAAAGAGTGTGAGAGAAATAAATTATGAAGGAAAGCGTATAAAAAGTGTTACAATGCATCCATTCATTCAAAGGAAATTAAGACTGACTGGAATGGTTCAATGGTTTTGCTGCCTGTGGTTCAAGTTGGTTGCTTGGTTCAAGACAATGACAAGTGATTTTTCATCCAGCAGTGTTCAGAGTCAAGATGTGTAAAAATGGATAGTTTAAAAATGTTCGCCATTACCCGTAAGGCAATATTTAATAATCGGTAAACTAAGTATCCATTTTCAAGTGATTTGGAGGAAAAACTAATTTTGCTCATAATATTAATATAAGAATTTCTTTATTAGTAGAAATACAGGATCTGAGACGCAATCTTTTTCGTATACGTATTTATAATATCGGGATCCTATCGAAATAGAACCTGTAAGCTTAGCTTTAAAATGACTCCCGAGGCCGGTTTCATGTTCAGACGATTTCCCTCGCCCATTTTTGATACGTAAGTAGTTTCTTTTCTACATCGTGAATTACGCATACACTTCCATGTAATTTATTTGCTGTCTTAGTTGAATTCTACGTGTCTTTTTATAAAGTAGACTTTCAACAGAAAAAAGTGGGAGTGGAATCCGTAATCCCGTCCTTCCATGTTCGCACCTTGAATTTCTCAAGGAGTTCCCTTAATCCCGCTGGACTTTGGGCAGATAAGTAGTGCTTTAATTCAGTACTTTCTGCGTCAGCACTAATGCAATACCCTGCTGACAAGAGTCCGATGTTTTTTGAAAGTAATAAAGTGACAATTTATCAAGATTCTCTTTCTACTGTCCCTTACTTGGAAAGAGAAATCGCGTACATATAAAATTCTGATGAATGATGTTTAACTTGTTGGATAACACGTTATGCCATGTGTTAACTTACTGGTCGTAACAAGCCATATGTTAACTAGATGGTCGTCATCGGGACAACATAAGACGAGTACTTTGAGGAAAAAAAAACTCTTTAAGAATTCATTGCTAGTAAAAATACCTTATTCCAATTTTGGTTTGTAACATCTTTTGATATTTCAATAGCAAGCAATTATAAAATTTAAGGATATATAACAGAAAGAAAAATGATAAATAAATGAAAATAAAATCATAATCCCCAACAATACCCATCGAATTCAAATGTTTTTCCAAGCTTCAAATGATAATTTATCGGATTTCATTTTATGCAAAATTTAATGAATTTAATCATGCAATACGTCAATCTGTTGGCTACGTAATTATCTGTGAAATTTCTTGAAGAATATTCATTTCGTAATAATGAAAGCACTTGCCTTTAACTGCTTCTTTAAGTATATCTCAAGAAAATATCACGCATCAATGTGGATTACGTCAGTTATTTTTTTCCTGAGCGATCTCTCTTTTTCATCCATCACGCACCAATGAAAAGTCATTTCTCACGTTCGACCGGCAATTGAGAGATTCGCGGTTCAAATCCCGGCTGAGGACCAATTTTTTCTATAAATAGTAGGTAGGTTTCCATCACTTCTCCTTACCATCATTCCATCTTCCTTACCACATTTTGTGTTCGTTCTTTAATGTGTTACTAGCCCTTTCCTTTTTTCTATTATATATATATATATAGCACATGACTTGACTCAAGTAGGATGATGATTGTTACACACAAAAGAACACAAGAAACACAGGCACAGAGATAAAAAGACTCACAATTTTAAATTTTCGGTGGCTGCTGAACCACCTTCATCAGATAGGAAGACGAACAGACGGAAAAAAAATATATATATATATATAATGTGTAGAAGATAGACAGGAGACGGACAGGAACACACAGAAAGAACGGCACAGTTAAAACTTACGTTAACGCAATATTTCGAGCATTTTCGCTCGTCTTCAATCTTGAAGACGGGTGGAAATGCTCGAAATATTTTGTGCATCGCCGAATTGCTGCTTCATTGTTCTCGCTTATATATATAATACAAAAAAAGTGGAGTCAAAGTAAAAACTTACCGTACACTATTCTTATTACAAAGGCGCTAGCACTAACGGCATTCAGCAACAGCCTGAATTGACCAGGGTAACGGTGCCTGAGAGAGAGAGGAAAGACCTACTCGTAATTCAGCGGTCAATTTCCCCCCAGGGTCTACATCCAACGAGAAGGTCGAGGGCGACGGGAAACCCCACCCCACGGGGTACCTTCTTAAATGCAACAAAGCGCAATATTCGTCGATGCTTCGGCGGATATCTCTCCCCTCCTCCCCCATTCTTTTGCTCACCCGTTTACGGATCAAAGCCGCTTTTTGTGGCGAATTCCCATCCCCCTCCCGACTCCTCCTTCGTTCACCGGAGGTTATGCATGCAGTATCATCTTTGACTCGCAGCCAGTTCAGCGCTCGAGAGGGAAAGAGAGGAGGGGGTGGGGTTGGGACTCCTCCTACCCCAGTCCCACCATCCCTCCCTACCCTCTCCTCCTTGACACTGGGGACAAGATCCATTCCTTACGTATCCCAGTGGCAACCTCAAAAGGATGCCATGTTCCTCTTTGACCACCTATGAGGTAGTAGGAGTGAAACCACCCTTTTTTATATTACCATTTAAACGTAATACAACCCTCTCAACATGAGTGTATTTATATATATTTATATATACTTTTGAAAAACTCAGATGAGCAGCAAACACTCGCACACACTTTTACACATACACTCGTAAAAAGAAACACTTAAAAGCCTCATATTGGGAAGAAATATTTAGGGACTTGCTTGCCCCCTCCACGGTCTGAGAGAACTAGTTGATGAAGGATATGAATATATATATATATGTAATATGTATATACACACATACAAATATATATATATATTTTTTTTTTTCGGGTAGTTAATTTTTTGAGATATTTCTGCATGAAATATTTTAACTATAGTCAATCGTATCTCCACTACCTGCCAAAGAGGAAAATGGGCGACGCGGTCAATAAGGACGTTGCGGGTTCACTAACTAATAAGACTTTGCCAGCACTTAAAGGGAAGAAGGTCGCGGTTACTATTCTCCCGCACATAGCCATCACGTAGCGAACGAGACTGCTGCAGCTGAGGGGTAAAATACTAATTTTCAGTTAAACAAACGATGACCTATACACGAGAGAAGTACGAAGATTATACATCATCATCAGTACTTCAATCCGAAGGTTGGTTGACTGCAGCCCTCCATCCTTTCCTATCTAGTGCTAGCTCTCTT
>WURS02029067.1:0-11671 GCA_011762765.2 Rhinocypha anisoptera | reverse complement strand
TTTTCTTTTTGTGTCCTGTGTCTCTGTACGTTCCACTAGTGTTCGAACCAATATTATTCACATTGTGAACCTTTTCGCAGTGATTATATATATATATATATATATATATACACACACACATAAAAGGGAGAATATGTATCATTTTTTGAATAATTGAAAAACATGCAAGACTCACACTCAAGATTGAAACTGTATAATGCAAGAGTAATTATATTTACAAATAATTGCTTCCAAGCCATAGTCCCAAAAAGGACATTTATTTCCCTCCCCTTAAACTGATTTGCACATTTCATCAACTTAATCACTTATTATTATTGAACAAACAAGACGATATTAAATATCTGGTTGAAATGTTTCTAAAGATCTCTATTTCAATCACTCTGCTCATTCAGGTCCAATAAAATGGCCCATCGTAGGTAACATGTTTCAGATGAAGACAGATGGATACACCCATCGTACTATGTCTAAGTGGTACAAAAAATATGGAGAAGTAGTAGGACTATTTACTGGAAATTCACCTGTTGTGCTGATCTCAGGTCTGGATGCTATTCGTGAAGCATTAACTAGAGATGACTTTTCTGGTCGACAAGGAAACAGTATTTTGAAAATAATGAATGATGGAGAAAGATTGGGTATGTATATCACTTCTTTGACATAAAAAAATAAGTCAGTTTGACTATTGGCATTCAAATAACCTTTAGGTAAATAATGTTATGCAGCAGAAAGTTTAAATACTAAACAAATCCAATAGTTTGATAGTAGTTGTTTCTATGACATAATCCTTGAGTTTCACTTTTTGATAATCCATCCATTTAAATAGTCTTAATCTACAAAACCAGTTTGAAAAATGTTTTTATTTAGGTATTGTCAATACTGATGGAGAAGTGTGGAAAGCACAGAGGCGGTTCACACTTCATCGTTTACGTGATTTAGGATTTGGAAGGTGTACATTGGAAGGCATTGCACATGAGGAAATAAAGGCTGTATTTGATGATATTGATTACACATCAGGAGGACCAGAAAAGAGTTACTCTAATCCAGTAAGTTTTTGACAAGAACTAGGTGTTAACGTGAAATTGATACTTATTCTTCTATAGAACTATGTATAAACGAAAGCTATTCATACTCAGATAGAAACACTTTGATTTTGTTGATCTCTTGAAAAAACAAAGCATTTTGCTTGAGAAGTTGGCACTCTTGAGTGTTATTTACCAAACTTTAATAATTTTTAGTTTTCAAAGTCATAATTGCGCTTTTGGTTCTATAATTAGACTTATAATTGTCATTTAGGCCAACAAACCTTACATCACTCATAGTATATGTATTATTCAGGTCTGTTTTCATGATGTCCTGGGAGGAACAAGCATTAATATCTTGTGGCACATCATATCTGGGAATAGATATGACCATGATGATCCTGAATTCAAACACCTCATTACCAGTGTTAACAAGTTCTTTCAAGTAAATGAACCTAGTGGAGGAATACTTATTGCATTTCCTGGACTGGCTAAAGTATTTCCTTCATTAGCACGAACTAATGAGTTGAGAGCCACTTGTGAACCATTATTCAAGTTCCTTGAGGTATAGTATAAAATAGTTACTGTTCAAGTAGTCATTCCATACATACATTAAGAGAAAATTCATAAAATACAAGATTAACTGGTGGTCATAAAATAACACATTACTGGTCTTAGTACTAGTGTTCTAAATTAGTACAAAAAATAAATGAAAATTGTGGTATACAATGATCGCATTTTTCTCAAGGGAGCCACTCTAAGAAACCGAATCTAACACACAATCTAAACAGAACACTTGATAAAAATGTAGTATTTCTTTTATATAAAAGACGGTTTAATCTCATAATAGCTAAGAAGAAATTTCTATCACATGTGTACTTGGGTATTAAGGAGTTTTTATGTTTTTTACAACTCAATCCAATTCCAATCAATTTTTCAATGCTAAAATCAGAAATGGAAGTTGGAGAGCATACACGCAACCGTATACTACCAACATAAAATGTATAATCTGAGAGGAAAATGCTCTCCTGCCATTAGTCCAATTTCTATTGGAAACAAAGGTAGAGCACCCATGAGCCATTCTGGTCACAGTGATACTGAGTTTAAATATTCACAGGCTTAGGGAAGAGAAATATGACACCAGGTTAAATGCCTAGTGTTAGAAGTCATTTCAGAGATTGTTGTTTGAATTCTTGACTGGAAGCAATGAAGTCTTAAAGAAGGTGCAGTCTTAAAGAAGCCTGGCTGAAATGAATGCCACAAGGTTCCTTCCACCCATGCCAACTACTGTGAAATGTGCTTCTTGATTAATAGTGACAGGTAATATTTAATGTAAATGCTAGATTAATTGTGATTTTAAGATAATCAATATTAATTCGTGAGTAAATGAAGGGAGTAAAAATATTTAGAAATTTTAGGGATAGGTTTTCAGAAGTGATTGGTTTGACTAGTCCATTCCTAGTATGAGAGATGGCACCACTAGTTCATGTCAAAACAAATTTCAATTTGTAGCAACGTCTAAAGAAATACCAAGCTTCAGCCATATAATTTTATTCTTCCATGTTTGGCATTAATTTGAATCATAAAAGTTAAGCGATTTCCAAAAATAAATACATGAAGGAAATTATTATAGGTTGATCCTACATTACAAAATAAATTATCTAAAGTGACTACAGAGAAACTTGATAAACATTATGGTGAAAATTGACCTTTAATTAGAATGATTAAAAGTTAATATAACAGAGTTCATCCGTACAATCAGCAAATCATAAGCTGATTAGTAAATTTTCCTTTTTTTAGGATATGATTGCTGAACACAAGAAAACAATAGATCATGATGATCCTAGAGACTTTACAGATGTTTACCTGATTGAGATAGAAAAGCAAAAAGGAGATCCCACCACATCATTCAATGGTTCGTTCAAGGGTACTGATGTCATACACTTAAGATGAACTTCTACAATAGTGAGTTTCTGCATCTTCATTGTTTGTTTGTTTCAAGAAAAGCAGCTTAGGGAGGTCTGCGCTGAGGCATTCATTGGAGGGACTGACACGACTTTTGCAAACCTTACGTTTGCTATCTTATTCTTAGTACTGTTTCCAGAAGCCCAAAAGAAAGCACAGGAGGAACTAGACAGGGTAGTAGGGAAAGACAGATTGCCATCGCTTGAAGATAAACCCAGGTATGCAAATTTCATATCACAGGTAAAAAAAATGAAATATTATATAATCATGTAATTTACAAATCAATTTTTAAATATAAATACTTAGCTGAACATCTTAAATGGACAAAATAAAAAACTGTAATTAATGTATTGCTAATGTTAAAGTTGTCAAGAGGAAGCATTGGCACAATTCCAACAAAAACTAATGCTCAAAGCATAATCAGGAAAATTGTATGAATTTGATTTTTTTTAACTCACGGCAAATTTTGACCTAACACTTGTGACGTCCTGATTAAGCTGAGAAACTAACCCTTTCGTGCTGAGCGACCAATTTATTGGGGACGTTCATAATCATTCCCCCAATACGGACGGCCTTTTTTTTGGTCATTTTACCTTTATTTTTTTGCACACTCTTATGCAGGGATCGCATACCAGTTTAGGGCTCTGGAACGAAAGGGTTAATTAGTTAAATATTTCTCACTTCTGTCTATCGCATATGAATGAAACACATTGCTTAGACCTTAAAACTACTACTTCTATCTTCTTTTCTCAGTTACCTTTCATCTTTAATACCTAATTTTCACTTTCCTTCTCCAATTCAATTAGACTCTGCACCCCTAGTGATTGGCAAATAATACCATCTTAACAACCAATCATGACTCCAAGAAAATTTTTCTAAAGCTGTCTGTAATAAAGATTGCTGCAAATCATTCTTCCATCTGCCTTTAACGAACTTTCTCTTTATCTGGTTTCTGTTAGATGCCTTTGCTCTGCTGTCAAACCTACCCAAAGCAGTAGGCCATACTTTTGCTGATGAAAGACTCCTTCAATGCTAATCTTTAGTTCACTTGAAACTTTCAAGTTCCACATTTTACTCAAAAGCACACTGTCATTTTGTGCTACATAAGTATTTGGAGATTGAGAATGATGAAGAAAAGACAAAATTCATATTTCATATACTAATTTCAATGTCTAAGTCAGTTACATCGCACAAAAAGTCTGTGATTTTTCACTGCATAGTGCAAGCATTTATGCCTCATAATATGCTAAAGCATTATTATTGCCAACATCTTTTTCAGGAAAATGACTTTTCTGCTGACTCTAAACTGAAAAGATTAGCATGCTTTTGAAAGGTCACATTTTAAAATCATTCCATTTCAATGCAGTGTAAAAAGAATAGGTTTCCAGTGACATACAACTATATTTCTGGTTTATAGTGATGCATGTATTTTATTACAAGTTCCTACATTTCTAGGATTCATCTATAAAATGGCATTGAACAGTTTACCCCGCATAGATTTAGAGATAAAAGTACACTTAGAATGTAACTTCATCCATCTACCACTCTGACATCTGCCATTATATTTAGTTGGACTGTTATTCTTAATTTTCAATCTCTCTCATATAAATAGCCCCCTAAATATAGTGCTTAATTTTTTCTGTATTAATAATATAGTCCCAATAATGATAAATGCTGTGACTAGGTTTGTACTAAAAAGAATGAAGAATTAAATAGAGGAGACGCTGATAGAAAATCAGTTTGGCTTCAGGAAAGGAGAAGGGAAAGGGGTCCAATTACTTGTCCTAGACCTTTGATGGAAAGAACATTAAAAGATAAAAAGGAGACATACATAAATATAAGCTTTGGTGCTACATATGTTTTATGTTTATAGATTTATGCTACATAGACTAGACAAAGGCTTTGAGATAGTGAAATGGCAAGTGCTAATGAACATTTGCCGGCCATGGTGGCGACGGGGTAACGTCCTTGTCTGCGGGTTCGAATCCCAACTAGGTGAATTTTTCTATCTCCACCTAGGGCATTGATGTGTGTGTTTCGTCATTGTTATTTTTTTTTAAATGTTATGGTGTCCACTGTAAATGGGCCTCTTAGTGCTGTGTGTGTGGGCAATTGGAAAATAAAAAATATATATAATGAAAAATAAGGTAACTGAATAATACATAGTATGCTATACTGTTAGTTTAATCACCAATGTCCTGGCTTACCATTTGCCATTCTTTTAATTAAAGGTTATGCATTTAATTTCATTCTTGAAGAATATAATATTGATTAAGATAGAAATGATTTGATATTTTCATTTGATTTCAGAAGCATATAAATATTTTTAAATATATTAAGGGAAGACCACATAAACATAGAATCTTTCTTCCTATATTTTATTCCAAAAATTGTTTTTCTAGTGAGTGTTTCCCATATGAATATAAGAAGTTGGGACAATTTAAAAATAAATTTGTTTCCCATCGACTTTCAGACTTCCATATGCTGAAGCAACGGTTCAAGAGATACTTCGTATGAGTTCAGTTGTAGCTTTGTGTGTGCCTCATACTCCACTGACTTCTCATTCTGCAATATCCTTCAGGGGATACAAAATTCCTAAGGTACTGAATCACTTATTCAAATTTGTATAATTTATTTTGACACATTTTATGTGACGAGAGTTATATAGAGATAACATGAATTTAAAGAAAAGGAAGAAATCCTCCATTCTCTGAAGAACAAAAATGCACTCTGCAAAGCTGTCGGAAGACATGAAGGTAAACTTAATTCAACTGGAAACTACATTCAAATTATTAATTAAATCTGTCAAAACTCAAGGATTCAGATTCAGAAACCAACTAAGATAAAAAAAAACAAGTGGCATGAAATTAGCTGAATCAAATTGTATTTTAAAACATAATATAAGAATTATAGTATGTGTGTCAAATACAGGACCTTAGTTAGCCTAACCTTTTACCTTAGTTTCATAAAACAAGACCCTCCGATTAGTGAACTAGATCATTGACCCATTCATGAAACTAATTAAATGCATGGAAAAGCAATTCTAGAAAGAAGTCCCTTTCTGGGCAGGTATATGGAGTCTTGCCATGCAGGTCTGCTATTTGTAATGTGCACTGCGACATCAACTGACCAAAATATGCATGATGGGGTGCCCTTAGTCCAAAGTAGAGCAGCAGAGTGTGAATTGATTTTTAAGTACTGAAAGTGAAAAACCTACTGACATAAAAGAAAAATCTGAAACCAATTTAAGGAAATTGTTTGTTCGAAACATGTGTATGAGTAGAAGGGATTTTTCAAAGTCATGTCAGACAAGTGTGACCAAGCTCACTTCATCTGTCTGAAAGTGTTGTTGATAGACAGGGGACATCACAGCACACATGACCTTCATGACAAGATTTTGTATGCTCGATAAAACAATACTAAAGCACCATGGTCGATCGCATTGTGATTCAAAATCTTTGACCATATTGCAGGTATGAACCGCTCATATTAGGCAACAACTTTGCCAGGATCGTATATAGCAGCAATTCTTTAACCCCTTTATTCATCTCACGAAATTGAATTTTTTTAGATGAGATCACGTAACCATAATTCCGCAGATTCCGCAATTTAATTATTTGGTTGAAATTTGTTAATTATTATAACTTAAGTCATATAATGCACAATTTACAACTTTTAAGGTTTTAAAACAATCATGCTCACAATATTAGCCTTTCTTTTGTTCTTAAGCATTTTCTCATTACCCAAGGGTTAGTTGGTTAATTAGTTTTGGTATACTTTTACAGCCCCATGTCCTTACAGATGCCAACCATTCAGGAAATTTCTAATCTAGCCTGTAACATAAGCAATTTAAAAACTCTGAAATGTATAATTTTTGCATGAAGATCACTATCAGCCAAAACATTTAAATGGCTGCACACAACTAGGATAAAAACAATCAAACATAAAAGATATTGCCAAGCCTTCGGTAGAAATCCATGTATGAGAGAACAGAATGCTAGAAGCAAGTAATGAAAATTCTCACATTCTTGTGAGGTATCTACCAAGGCATATTGATGCAAAACAAGGTCCCAAATACAGCCAAACAAGTAGTCATCTCCAAGGTAATACTTGAAAGTGAGCAAATCTAAAGGAAGCAGAGGAAGAAATTGCAATGTTTCCTTCACGTAGCTCAAAATTGACTTTCCAAAACCAATCTTAAAAATAAATATCTTCAACTGATCTTAGGAAAAGCATTGTGAAATGAGAATTTAAATTAAAAATGGACTAAATTACATTTTACAACACATTTTATCTCAATCAAAACTAAATCTTTTTCTCAATCGCAACAGATATTGTACATAAAAAGAGTAGAGAATATGTTAAGATTGAAGAAAAAAAGAGGTTGAAAAGTAAGGGGGGAATATGAATTAAAACACATTATGAAGGAACCAACAAGAATCAAGAATTCTCTGGGAAGAATTTCTTGGAACTAAATAATAAGGAAGGATTTAACTCACCAACTAACAATATTTTGGCATTCATCTCAGCACCTTCCTATGTTTACTTCCATGTCACCAAGATTCTATTGATTACAATAAACTTATAAGTTTAACTTCCAAAATTCTGAGATCTTTTTTCATATTTACAGGGCACCAGGGTACTTTTTAACTTCTATGATCTGCACTATGATCCAAATTACTGGAAAGAGCCACTTGTCTTCAAACCAGAGAGATTTTTAGATAAAAATGGAAATCTGATACGACATGAGCCACTTCTTCCATTCAGTGCAGGTAAATAAAAGCATCCATAAATTAAGAATGTCATATACAGGGTCAGTCCAAAAGTTCCCGTAATTACCTTTTTTTAAAATCATTTATTGAATATAAACTTACAATATCTTTAGAACTTTTCAAAGTACTCTCCTCCCAACTCAATGCAAATTTTCCAACACTTTACCTATGCTTCTTAGGCTCCCTGGAAGGTCTCTATGGTGACCTCTTATAGAAGGGCCATTGAAACTTCCTTTAACCCATCTAGCCCCTTTCAGTCCCTAGTTTCAATCCATCCAGAGTCCTTAGCGTCCTTTCAGAGGTTTTTATGGGAAACAAAAAGAAGTCCGCTGGTACCATGTAGGGGCTATATGGCAGCTGGGACAGAGTTGCCACACCCATTTTTGCAGGCAACTTGGCAACAATGAGTGAAATGTGGCTCAGCGTAATTCCTGGCACTTCAACATGCTTGTTATTAGTGAGAACTTTCGGGACCATCTTCATACATTTTCTCATGTCCAAATCCTAGGTAAAAATGTGGTGAAATACTGATTTGAGCGCACCCCATTTTCTTTGGCTAACATCCAGATACTCATTCGTCTATTGCTGTACGAAAGTTGTCAAACTTTTTGCACTGTATCATCAGTTTTTGTCATGATGGGATCCCCGAGCACTCGTTGTCGTCAATGGTCTCCCAACCCTCTTGTACAACTCAGAAAGCTCGGTTCTGTGTCATTGCATCCTCCCCGAAGGCTTGCCTAAGCATTTTTGGCGCATCCGTGCAACTTTTTTTACCAAGTTAAATGTTACATTTAATTGCATAACCCTTCTCCAAATTCCTTGTCATCATTTTTTCAATGAAGGTATGGTGACACGCTTTGCGTTAAGCACGATCTTCACTCAACCACTGCTGGCAGGTGACTGCGGATGATGCCATTCTCTAGCCAAGACCTTCACCACCATTTCTGTCAGGTGCCGTTCTGCACAAGCATACATGGCCGGCTGTGGAACTTCATTTTTGGAACTTTAGGGACAGACCCTGTATATCCTGAGGTCATGGAAGACCAATGGATTAAGTGCGGATACTGAATGGGAGACCAAAGTTTAAGGCTCGGTGATGCCACAGGGAACCTCCAGCTAAACCCCAGTTGAATGATTTTCTGGGTAGCAGATCTTCCTAGGAAACCACAGATGGCACAGGGAAAGGAACTGGTCTCCTACCCGTGTGTGGATTTTCTCATGCCATTGGGCTTAGTATTAGGTTAGCTGTAACCTCACCTATCAAATCAACCTTATCATTGAAGACTATAGCTATATATACCCCAATAATTTGCTGCATTCTCTCTTTTTTAAATCTTAGATCTTATATCATGCACATGAATAAAGGGATATTTTAATAATTTTAATATTTACTTTCCATTTTAAATTGAAGATGATGACTGTAAATATGTTCCAGTTAAATATAGCATGAATTGTTTTTAAGCTTTCATCAGATTGTAGACTCATCAGTATGTAAATTTTAAAAAAGATTCTAAAGCATACCCAGAAGCAAATTTTATTAATGACTTAATGAATGTTCTTCCTATTTGAGTATGGATAATTATATCTTTAATAGGTAAGAGAGCCTGTCCAGGTGAAACACTGGCACGAAACAACATTTTCCTGATCATCACAGCCATACTCCAGAGATACACATTGAGTGTTCCAGAAGGAAGGCCTAGGCCAACAACAGATCCAACTCCTAGTTTTGTGCTTTGTGCAAAAAGATTTCACACGAAAGTTCAATTAAGAGTTTAAAAACAGCAAATGTAAAAAACCAAATGTCAAGACATTCAGAATTAATAAGAAAAACTAAATAATGGTATAATATTCTATCCATGGATTAGGCATCATGTATCCATGTACTCTACACTACACTTCGCTGTTATAATTGTTAATATAAAACACACTAAATAAAAATTGGTACTAAACTTTCAGGTCAAATTTTTTCTCCTAGCCCAGAAAATTTCGAAAATTGAAGTAAGAGTTTTTGACAATTTGAAATATATCTTCATTGTATTGAGAGAAACTGAAACTTAATACACAGCTTATTACACCAAAACTGTCAAACCTGATTTAAGTTGTAATGAAAAAAAAAAGTCTATGAAATCAAGATCCAATGACAATGCAGCTAATTTCATTATTATAAAATTTAATAGGGTGTGGAATAACATTATGAAACATTAAGTACTTCAACAAAACAAGAAAAGAATTTCATGAACTGACTCTAGCAATCAAGCAAGCTGATTACATTTAGCCATCCAATTCGTGAAATTATTTGGCTTTTAGTAGACATGGACTGCATCCATCCATTCCGTAGGAGAATGTCCCGAACAGCACACATGTAAGAAGTCCCCTGAAAAAAACCCATGCGTGAAGATTGTTTACCACCTGACAAAACATTTCTTTCATTATGATCCAGCTTTAAAGAGAATTAATCCCCACAAACAAACAACATCACCTACATAGAAGGAAAAGCTGTAAAGACTAGTCAAGTCGCAGTAGAGCAGCTTTCCCACCTGAACGAGCAGTCATGGATGTTCGAAAATATTCTAGAGCTGCAGTAAACCTGGTTACTTCTTAGGCTAAAAATGTATATAGCTGTGATGACACAGGAAATAAAAGAAATTGCTCTAGTCTATGCTCTGTATTTAAATACTGAGAATTGGATGAAATTTTGTCAGATGATATACAGTATTGAAACCGATCACAATAAAGTATATTTTGTGGAACAGCCAAGTTTTTTCTTTCCTGCGTCATCATGAAGGAGTTCTGCTGAGTGACACCTACTACACACTTGCTCATGCCTATAGCGGTTTCTAAGAAACTTATACAGTAGAAGCCCGCTATAGCGAGTATGGAATATAAAGAGTGTCACTATAGCGAGTGATCGTTTTGCATTGATTAGTCCATGTGTTAAAACATAGAAAGTTCCGCCGGTTATTACGAGTGTTCACATATGCACCATCGCCATAGCGAGTAGATTTTGCAGTGGTAGCTGTGTGGGTTGCATAACCCGCAAGATTCAAACACACATTACATCGTCATGCCTCGCGAATCTATGTTGTAAGGAAGGCTTTACGAGAGATTTTGTGGTGATTTTACGAGAGGAGACTTTGTGATTTTATGCCAAAGACTTTCCTGGGGTATGAATGAACAACTTATCTTGGAATCTGTGATCCAGTCTGTCATTACCTGATGCTATTGCATCCTTATAGCCGATGAATCGGAATAAAAGAACATATGGGGCAATGAGCTAGACTTGTAGACAATGCAGGAAAAGGTATTAATTGAAGATCAGAGGGGAGGGAGAGACTACCAATCAACAGGAGGTCCCCTTTTCAGGTCCCTTCTTCATCGACAAGCAAGAGAAGGGATTAGTTGAAAGTCAAGAGGGAGGGCACACACAAACAAGGGGGAATCTACTTTTCACCAGGTCTAACCCACAGTGATGGAGATTCCATTGGGTGGTCCCATTTGTCTGTTTTGACCTTAGCAAGACGGCCAATCTCGCGACCCTCCTATTTATGGAATCTTAATTGTTAACCGTAGGTCATACCTTATCTATGATTGTTCATGAAACGTTCTCGAAGATACTACAGATGAGTGGCATACATTAGTTAAGTGTGCGTGAGTTTTGGTCACAATATTTTAAATTTTTTTAATGAAACGATCTATTTTCAATGTTTTTGTGGATGCATTGATACAACTACTTCATGGCTCATTTTCGCCCACTTTTGGTGCCGCTATAAATGCCGAAAAAGGTGAATTTAAATGACCGTCGGCTGTAATGAGTGTGCATTATAACGAGAGATTTTTCATTTATCAGCTCTCGTTATAGCGGACTTCTACTGTATATATATATAATTATAGAAATATAATTATATATATATATATATA
>WURS02029048.1:0-11672 GCA_011762765.2 Rhinocypha anisoptera | reverse complement strand
GAGATTGGTTAAGTGGGACGGAGGGGTTGTAAAAATCGGGCAAGTTTTGCATCTCGGGCGGTTGCAGGAGTTGGGCGAGATTTTGATGGTGGGGGAGGATTTGAGGAGAGGTCGTGTTTTTTTGTGAACCTTTTCGAAGTGATTTTATATATATATATATACTTGCACACGAGAAACAGAACACAAAGAAAGGAAACTTAAACTTGGACCAAAATTTTCGGTGGTAGAGGCACTGCTTTTTCTAAGGGATCGAGGATGAAGAATGAAGTAGAGGAAGATGTAGTTGTAGAAGACAAGGAAGAAGTTTCTTCTTCCTCGATCCCTAAGAAAAAGGTGTACCTCGACCACTGAAAGTTCGGATCCAAGTGTAAGTGTTCTTTTTTGTGTTGTGTGTTTCTCGTGTGTAAGTGTAGTTATATCTACAAGTGTGAACTCACCAACGTATTGGATATTATATATAATGAATTCTTAAAATTTGTATGCATGGATTCAGTATATACGTAGAAGACATTTTCCATCACTCTCCGCACGACAGCGAATCTCTTTTAATACCTTGATGTCTCTTCTGCCTATAATTCGCATTTAATTTATTTTTTTTCGAGGCATAATATCATGTATGAAATCGGCGAAATTGTGACGATCAAACCAGAAAACAAAAATTATAATGTCATAAATATATCAGACTACCAATAAGGAAATTTAAAACAGAAAATAACCATAAAAAGATTAAATAATTCATGAAATGATTAAATATGGAGGACAGCAGCTAGAAGTAGAATTCACGAAATTATTACAAAAAATTATAAACTCAGAATCAGAACCAACAAAAAGGAAAATAAGTGTTCCAAAACCTATTTTCAAAAAAGGCAAAAGAAAGGTACAAGATAATGACAAAGGAGTCAATTTACTTAGTACACCACGAAAGTTAACTACAAGAGTAATAGTAAAAAAATGAAAATTGAAAATAGCATTAGAAGATTAACTACAAAGTTTCAAAAGAGGTAGATCTTCTAATGACTCTATAGTCATAAATGCAAGATAATTAAATAGAGTGAAATAAACCTACTTTCACGAGTTTGTGGTCTTAAAGAAAGCCTTTGAGAGAGCTCAACTAAAGGATATTTTGATAAATTTAAAAGAAAAGATGTTGCTCTAGTTATAAAAGAGGAGTGATGTAATACATACACGAAAAATAATATAATTAGATAATTTTGTGAAAGTGAAAACTCCTCCATAATATTTTTTTAACCTAATCACGGACAAAATAATAAAAAATGTAAAAATCCTCAGAGTTTAGACTGGAAACTACCAAAATAAATATTTTGTGCTACACGGACGATACAGGGTTATTGGTAGAAAATGAAGACGGCATACAACTGATAAAATTCATGGAAATAAATATATAGTTGAAATAGTATCCGAAAAAACAAAAATAATGGTAACATACACTGTTTTTGGCTCTACTTTGTGGAATTCCATATTTAAATGTTGAAAAAACACGCTGCCTTTTCCACATAAAAACTTTTTTAATGTTCGACAAGTTTCGTTAACTAATTAACATCATCAGGTCTGCATTAACATCAACCGGTCGTACAGAAAAAGTTTTTAATGTTGAAAAGGAAGCGTGTTTTTTTCAACCTTTAAAAACAATACTATCATGAAAGGAATCACTCCGATGTAAATTACAAGAAAACAAGAACCTAGTAGAGTAATTGTTGTAATTTTAAATGTTTATTAGCATTTTGAACATTTAAATAAAGTTGTAAATGTACAAATAACAAAGGCGGAAAGGATTTGGGGCTGCCTGAACAGAACATATGGAGAAAGAGAAGCGGAGACGAGAATACACAAAGCAGTAATTAGATCCTTAATGGAAACTCCATGCAGACTACAGCACAAACAAGCAAAACAAAGCAGAATATATTCCACAGAAGTGACGTACTAAGAATAATATTTGGCAAGACGAAATTAGATATCACTTTCAAGAAAATATCACAGACCCATTTAAGAAACATACAACAAAAAATGGACATTAAAAAGGAAAGAAGAATGGATTTTTTATAAAAAAATAGATCACTCAAGAATTGTTAAGACGACAATGAATAATATTCAAGGAAGGAGGAGCTTAAGTCGAAAATGCAAAAGATATTCATACAACCATAAAGGCATTATCAGAAATAACGGACGCAAATGCCTTCGAAGACGAAAGATAATTACTTTTTTTGTATTACCAACTTTATCTCGCACCACAAGTTCAACACATACGTCGATATTATACCGACTGATAAAAACAATATTTTCATTTTAGTAACAGTCAATTCCCACATACCAAAAGTTTCATTCCCTATTCCCTTTGCCATTGGATCTGAGATATATATTATTCCATAAGCAATTTATTTATCTCTCACCTCCACAACTTTCACTTCTCAACCAAAGTCTCCTAAAAAAATTCCAACCCCCAACCCCTCCCCATAAACGATTCATTAAAAACCACCCGAATTACACAACCTACTCCCCAGGCGTTAGGCTCCCTTGTTGATTTATCCTTAACATTAGAAGGTCAGAGCTTTGGTATACCCTTGGAGGCCGGAGAGATCCGATTTAACCCATCAACTACTTTTGTGTTCCTCACTTGAGACATATTTATTTTTATAAATAATTCTTTCTCTTTCTGCTTTAGGGATGCTGGTTATATACTAAAAAGTTTCTTGGCTGCTTCTGGTATAATTTTATAAATATTTTGAAAACATTTCTATATAGTTTTACATCTCATATTTTTTTAAAGAACATCTCCCAATATCGTCAACTAATGACAACACCACTACAATTCACTCATCTTCTAAATGCCTATATGTATCCAGAGACGCCCAGCCAATGTAGCTGACACTTTCCAAACTACCAGTTCCACGCGAACCTGCTCCATGCAAACTCACAAGGTGTCGCTTAATTACCGCAGCCTCAACCAGCAACACCTTTTCCTTTCTCCTCCAACCATTCCTTCTTCTAAAATAATATAAAATAAATTGGTCTGTTCTCTGCAGTGTGACTAGTACAACTTTTTATTTCAGTTAATGGTCTACTTGCTCAAATCACGTTTGAGTAACTCATTGTAGTTTTGGCACTTGCTAAAAAGTATACTGTATCCTCCCACTCCTATCGTCTTCATACAACTGAATAGGTTTATAAGTGCCTTTTGAACTCCTAAAACTATTCAGATCTAAAAACAACCCCTCACCACCTTTTCCTCCCTGGTGGAAATTCATTCCTTACTTCTCTTCGCCTCTTACCGTGGTGCCTATCCGTTTCGGATGTTGACGATCACCATGGCAATGTATGATTTGTCGAAATCGGATCGAAAGAGTTCTATCGATACCATGCTCAACTACACATGTAAGGTTTTTAATCCAGCAATTCCTTCTCCTTTCCCGTCCTCTTCTTCCCTATAGGAATGGTTTTAATATTTCATAAAGTTTCATGTATCTCTTAGTATGTTCCGGCTATTTTTACTTTTTATTGATTATACGGGGAGGTGTAGTTCTTTTCTTTATTAATTATATCTAGGACAGAAAGATTAGTTATGTGTTCCACCCATGATATTCATAAAATACGTTGATACAGTCACGTTTTGGCATCAATTTTTTTTGCATGAAACCTCTGTTTTCGTCCAATCCAGCACCCTATAATGATAGGGGGAAGGCGCAGCATTCCAGTAATCTGACTTTGCTGGGTAAGGGAAAATTATGGAATTTAATACTTTTGAAATATTTAGGAAGATGATAATAGCTATCTCAATTCGACATCTATTCTCTAATGATTATTCCCATGTCATTAATTGGTTCTCCAATGTGAGCATACATTTGTGACCTTTCCATTTGTACTTTATATATATATGCTTCGACACTGTCCTATATGGCTAGTATTTTTTTCCCTCTCATGTATTTTGTTTTCTGGAAGTTTGGCGAAAGTCCATATCTCTGACTTCCATCACTCGAATCATTATATTTTGCAACTTCTCCCGGCAGTCAGCAAACAACACCATATTGTCAGCATTCCTAATATAACCCAAATATATAATCCTTCCTTAATCTCAGTACTGCAATTAATATCTTCTAAGCCTTCATGAAAAATTATCTCCGAATATATAGGAAAGAGTAGTGGTGAAAACGACTCCTGTCAAAACTTGTTAGTAGCTCTTCATTAACTCTGGTGTCCACCGCACTTACTTTTAATTAATAAAACTGTTCAGGTTTTCAGAACCATTCAGACCAACCTTGGCTGGCAATGAAACTTTGCTCATGAAACTCATTCTCCTTTTATTTAATCCTATAATATATTACGTAATTTTCACGTGGATGGTCATCAAACAACGGAATACTTTTTCCAATTGGACTGCCGATCAGCATTGCAAAGAGCTTCTCCATTGCACGAACGGAACCCTTTCTTTCTTAAGTAAATATTCTTGAATTCGATAACACGGAACACTCTACAACCGTAATTTGATTCATTGACTGTTCATTAAGATGTTGCTCACCCTGGAATGAGGCCACATTTCTCGTGCTAATAAATTACCATTTGGCCGCCTGGAAACTGTTTCGCGATTGTTTGTTTTTGCTCCGACGCGATGACGTTCCTTTTTCTCCGTTCAATACCCGAATCACTGCAGGTTTCTTTCATGAAAGACATATGTGTTATTGGAACACGGAAAACAGTCGACGCAGATTAAAAATAGAACAATTCGGACGCCCATTGACCTGAAAAAAGGCCGAACGCAACGACCGCGACGGGCGAATAGAAGTGAATAAAAATCAGCAGGCGCATCCAAGGGCGGGAGGAGCGAGCGAGCGAGCAAGCACCACGCTATGGCGCTAAATGTGAGTGCAGCATTCCCCAAATATCAATAACTGGAGTAGTTGAAATGAATCTTTTATGGAATTAATGAATGAAACATTTTATGTTTACTAATATACCTACATACTTATTTCACATGACAGAAAAACAGAATTAATAATACAATATCGCTGACACTTTCGTGTGTATCAGCTAGATTAGTATGATATGAAATTTTATGATTTTTAGAACGTTTTTGAAATTAAGTTTTTCAAAGGATTTTTTAAATATCTTCGATTGGTTGTGCGACGAGTGGTTCGTAAGCCGCACGGTGGCTGTATGTATACATTGAAAATCGTCGATGGCCGTCAATACGGAGTCTCGTTTGTATCGGCTCTCTAACATTGTCTAATCTCTAAGCAATCTAAGCTATCTTAGCCCCATAATTGACCTACCATCGCAATGCCTCCCGAGTACTTCCCTCCTTTTCACTGAATTCTTTTCCTCATTGCATTTCATCAGCGAAGGTTTTACAAACGAGAGAAATGATACGGTTTCCTGAAGGTAGATTGTTAAGAAAAGATTAGTTTGTGTTAGAATACTACAATGTCTTTTGCAAAGCGAGGCATGCTATTCGCTTCTGCATGTATACTTACACCATCTGTTTTATTCTATTACGTATAGTTTATTATTGATACGCTCTAAACTTTGATGATCAGCGATTCTTAGCTGTGCTTAAAAGCCATAGAGTGCATTCGACGCTTTGCGGATGGTGTGTAAACACCTAAATATAAAGTTTAACCAATAATAATGTAAGTATACTAGACGAGACGAATGAGGAGTCGTGGGAAATACATGGTAGCATTCGGAGGATATTCATTCATTCATTTTGGCCTGGTGACTGGAAAATCAGCAGCAGAGAGTTTATTCAATATACCAGTTACATACTCGTAAGTACAGAAGTATATATGTACTGGTTTTGCTTGGGAACCATATAGGTTTACGCCAAGAATTTGCAATTGTCTGTAATTTTTGCACTGTTGTCTTCTACTGCTTAATGACTCTCTTTTGTGCTTGCTTTACAGTTGTGAAAGTAACCGTCTTGCCTTACATCGTAGGCTTCTTTCTTCCTGTTCTTTGGCTTTAGGTGAATGGGAGTGCGTAAGGGGGGGGAGGAAGTTTTTGGGTAAATTGGCCATGCTTTCTAGGAGAAGTTCACTTTAGCCTCCATACCTGGGTCTTTTTGTAACATATGGAGTGCCTAGTTGTGACGAATCTTACGCATTCTTCGATTCGGAGGATATAATAGTCTAATCTTTGGGAAAGGTGCAAGGGAATGTTATGAATCTGCTAAGACTTGGCAAGAAGTTTCCGCCAAACAATAACCTGGTGATCACACGGAGGAGGGAGATGTGGCCCCCCTTCAAGAATGAAGGCGGAGACCGCGGTGGTCGGCACACCAACACTCACTGTACTGGAGCCATGACAGTAGCATAAAGGACTAGGTTTTTACTCCATGATAGTAGTTATATTAACGGTTGAAATACTGACATGTGAAAGGCAATAAATAACCTCAACATATTCCTACTGGATAATAAAGCTTATGCGATTTTCATTTATAAATTCCTTTATAAGTGAAAATCGCATAAGCTTTATTCTCCAGTATGGAAATATTTCACAAAATGAACCCTGGAATCTCACGGTTTGACAACATATTCACCCGAGGAGCAGCAACTCGCCAACTTATTTGCTAAAACCTTATAACGGGGTATAACCCTATCGGGTAAAACATTTCTTAAGTAAAATATAGCTCATGGTTGGTTTTTTTTATACTCTTGAAGTATGTATCGTAAGAATGATAAAAGATGTTAACGCAAAACAGCAAGTGGTGGTGAGACTAGGAGATGATTAGAGAGAAGAGATAGTTGCTGGGACAGTGTCAGACAGGGATACCGCTTCTCATTAAATCTCTTCAATATTTATTCTGAAGGATCTACTAATATGATCTGAGAGAAATCAGAGGTATTTAGCGAGGGGAGAAAGAATGAAGACCGTGAAATGTGCAGATGATGAAGCAGTTCTGGCGGAATCAGAGGAGAAGCTACGATGAAGAGAATTGTAATAGTGGGAAAAGATTTCGGAATGAGCATAAATGTAGGAAAGACAAAAATGCAGAGTGAGAAGGAGTGAAAATGCCATTAACATTTCCATAGAAGGGAAAACTCTGTTACAAGTGAAATATTTTCATTATTTGGGAAGTTTGTAAAATTAAAGGGAAGCATTGATTCATATATTACACCGAACTTGCTTGATAGGCAGAATAATGCATGACATTTCCTGTTGGTCTTCCGAAATGACTATTTGCTCGTCGGCAGAGAGAATGGTGTATATGGGGCTTCCATCCACCCATATCCCCTTTGAGCTAAATTTCCTCCTCCTCCTTTAAGCTAAATTTAGGACAGAGTTGGTGAGAGTTTGCAATATAGTGTGATACTCTTTGTTTGTAGAAATATTGCGGAGGATAAATTTCCAAACTTGACAACCTCTTGACAATCTCTGTATGTATATCACTTTAACTGCATTTATGTACACTTTATTTAAACCAGCTTCTTCCATGGCAGTCCATAAGTTATTGAGGGGAACAGGGTCGAGTGACTTTTATCAGGTCTAAAAATTTGATATGGTGTACTCTTATCTTTTGATAATTTCTTTCCACCAGATTTCCAAATGTGAATACAATTTGTATATTGTTCATCCTTGATCTACCTGAAGTAAAACCGCTTCTTCTGCTTCTCCTAACGATGACGTTACACTTTTTCCTCTTTCCGCATTCATTACTATTTCCTTTTTAATAATGGAATTTGTATAAGAACGTTTCCATTTCTGTAGTATTTTTCTCCCATTAAACACTTAATAAGTATTTTACATAACATTTCCAAAGATTATGTTGTGGCATGCTTATTTCGACCAATAGGCAAATCGCCTGGTACTGGAGCCCTGTGGTTTTTTATTCCTCGTACCGCTGTTCTTACTTCTTTAAGATTGACCTGTTCCATTACTTTTTCATCCAATTTTCCACTATTATATGTGTGCCTAGGTATTGTTTTACGACTTTGTAACAATACTTACGGTTATAGTTTGAATAAAGTTCACTGAGCGGACCGTCACGTGGTGGAATTCCATAATGGCACAAAATGCAGGTGTTAACTTAGATTAATATCCTCAGAAAATTGTAAACACGACCGAGTTCCACGATAATTGTCATCATCTGGTCAGACCAGATGATGACGATTGTCACCGAAACCGGTCGTATTTTCAATTTCCTGTGGAAATTAATCTAAGTTAACACCTACATTTTGTGTTCTTATAGTTTTACCTTGTCATTTGTATGAGATTTAATATTCGCTTATAAATTTTTTACCTTAGGCTGTTAATAGCTCGCCAAGCTTCTTAACTTAGATTCTCCCCTCGTTGAATTTATTTTAACACATTTTATGTTCCATGCCATGCCTTATATTTTGCCTCTCTTATTTTCTTCTTTACAATTCGAACATCTGTTGTATTTTTTTGCTTATGTTATCGATTTTAAATTTTTTGTGTTCTGAACCTTTCGAACTAGAGGTGGTTCGCCGTATCCTTGCAAAGGGAACGTTCTTCTCACCAAAACAAATGCTCGGTGCGACGTCAGAAAGGGGACGGATTCGTTGTGCAAAAACGTGTTTGTAAAAGTGAGCGTGAAAATATTTGAGAAATTTGAAAAGTAGCTGTTTTTAAAAGTAGCGGTATACTTCGCTTCACACAGTTACAAAGGGAAGAGTAAGAACTAACTTAATAGTTTTTCGTTCGACGCTTATAACATTATTTTAGCTTTAGCGTTCCTTTCGTGCCGCCGTGTCTTATACGTGTGATAAAATCGGGCTATGCTAAGTTTAGTATAAAAATATCCTTCAGATGCATTAAATGCATTAAAAAAATCATTTACTAACGTAGGGGTTGCCGAGACCGTCCCCTATTTGACGTCACAAGTCGAAGATTAACTCTTGCGTCACTTTTTTCTGATAGGGCTCTTCTAGTGCATTATATTCTCTAAGCTATGAACCCATTTTTTATTTTTTCCAATAGTGTTGGAAGAATCAATTAAAAATCTGTATTAAATAACCCTTACAAAATTCTATCCATCTTGTTTCGTTGTAGTTCTATTGCTACTAGTTCCGAGGCTTGACGTTGGGATGTTTAGTAATGCTTATTTTACATATGACAGGGAGCTGACCTATCGATATAATCCTCCTATATCCGGGCTCGGGACTGCCAGTGTTAGCCGCTGAATTTACGCAATCCACCCTTCAGTTACCACGAGCGGAGTTATGTTGACGGTTTATTTAGTGAAATCTTCCTTTATCATTGCATTAAAAAAAAGCCTTTCAACTTTTGACGCTTGTGGGCTGTCATTTAGGTCTTAATTTTCTTGGTTTGTCCTTTTATCTATTTTCCTCTGTTTAGTTCTCTGCATTCCATTAGTTTTCATGGTTTCTTGACTCTATTCCTTTCATGAAACAATTATTCCCTTCAGATATGATTTACATACCACTGTTAAGTATTTTTATGTCGGTTATCTACGTATTGTACATGGAACGGAACATTAGATGATTTTTCCATCACATCTTTTTTGTCTTTTATTATAATAATCTTTCTTCTCTTTAATAATATTTCATTTGTCTATTTTTAACTTCAGCTGGTCACATATCTTCAATTTGGCTTTTCTTTAATTAGCTCTCCACATGCAGTCTGAGAAGACCATATCGCTACATATCTGGCTCTGGTTTTTCCACACGCATTGGTTTCTCTCATTTCACGAAAGCATTACAGATAGGAATTTCATCCGTTTCCGATATTTATATCCCAATGATTTCCAGGTTTATAGCAATTTTTTTTGTGACGTTTGAGCCATCTATCAGCCTTCTTCATTCGTCTTCCCGAGGCCATAATTGTCTAGAATTCCTACTACGTCTTCCACGTCCTTCCAGTCCACCTTCCCATCTCCCACCGCGATTTGGCGGCGGAAGCATCCCACTCCATCTCCCCATTCTTTCTTTTTCTCCTACCGTTCCCCCCCCCCCCCCTCTTGTTTTCTTCGTCCGGGAGGCTTCCCACGGAGACGAGTCTGGTGGAATCGATCGGTCGTAGAAAGCTCCTCGTTGCGTATTCGCCCGGTTTTCCTCCTTCCTCTCTCCCTCTCTCTCTCTCTATCTCCGTCGCAATTATCGCGGGGAGGGTTTCTGACGGCGTCCTTTTTGTGTGTCTCCCGCTGGGACCCTCTCCCAGTCGAGTCGCGGTATCTTTTTGAGATCCAGACGAGATATTTTTCCTTTTGGTGGTAATGGTGGTGGTGAAGCCAGGGTCGGCGTCGCTCCGGGGCTTATTATCATCATCATCACGGTTCGAATTCGTTCCAAACGAAAATCAACCGAAGGCGCTTCTTCTCCGATGATTTTCGTGTGAGGAAAAAAGATGATGGAACACGTGAAGTTATTATTATTAATTTATCCTCGAAGGCGATTGTTCTCCGGAGGACTCCCATCATTCCGCGAGCGTGCTCATTCACCATTCATCCATCTTCCTTCCTCGCATGGATGACGACGGAACACCGGAAAAATTACGAAATTAAGACGGAAGAAAAACGAGAAGAAACTCATTTACACCGCCGTCCACGATGCTGAAAACCCATCATTCCGCGGTGTTCATCGCGCATAAATACATAATATTCCGGCGACCATCAATCATTTTCACGCCTTCTCCACTTTGTCCGCGTGCATCGCTAGTGCCTCGTAGCCCGGATGACATATGAGCACTGAGTACAGTACCTATCCAGAAGGTCAATATCAACGAGGACTCCGCATAAGGAAGTCCGGCACCTGTCTGTCACTCAGGAAAGCATGAATTCCGGGTAATTCAGACTTCAACCGTCATTCGCCTATTTCCGAAAAGAAAAGATTAAAATCGCAGGTACCAATATGAAGGGCATCAATATGTAGTGTAATGTCTACCCTATTGCTGGCCTATTGTTGTGATGTTGCGTACTGGCCATTTGTTTCATTGTTGTTGATGTGAAGTAGAATTTTGGATGGTTTGGGATTGTTTTGAGTGCGAAGTGGGGAGAGTGTGAAGTGTGAAACGACGGATTAAAGACGAAAAATTTGGAAGTGTGCGGCGATTTTTTGGTTTACTCCCGAGGAGGAGAATGGTACAAATAATTCTGACGTTCCAGTAGGTACTCGATCGAACCGCGAAGATTACAGATATCGCCGAGAGATACTCATTTTAAAGATGTACTCGACCATGTCACTAATCGGCGGGAAACTCCGAATGTAATAAGCAAATGAGCAATAGTGTGCAACCTCCTTTCGGCGCGCTCGGTTTTCTTGGTCTCGATGAGTAGCCACTGCGGCCGAGACTGACCAAAGAGGAGACCATTCAAAAAACTCCTGATTCTGGTCTTATGACGAGGGTGAGGAATGAGGCTCCTTTTGAGATAAACTCCGACTTAAAATGTTTCCCACAGAGTTCTGCTGTGGTAGGAAATTGAAGCGCGTGCATTGAAACGTCTGTGACTCTTGGGAGCGACCGAAGGCGTGTCCTCAACGATGTCCTAATGTCCGTTTCCTCCTAAAATAGGGGTAACCGTGCCTTTTACGTGAGTACCCTATTCAATTCGATTGAAGTGGTCGAATCATGAGTTTGAACGTATTAATGATATCGTTATCAAGGTTATGTAACGTCTAGCCTATTGCTGGTCTATTGTTGTGATGTTGTGTACTGGCCATTTGTTTCATTGTTGTTGATGTGGA
>WURS02029047.1:0-26999 GCA_011762765.2 Rhinocypha anisoptera | reverse complement strand
CCATCTTCCCCCCCCCCCCCCTCTATCTACCCCCCTCCCAAGAAGGTCAACGTTTCGATCTCTCGCTCCCGTTCACTCTCTCTTCATCTCTCGATCGATGCGATTCGTAATTTTTAAGAAGGGCTTCCCTCCTTAATGTCTCCCGCCCCCATCCCCCCCCCCATCTCTCCCAACCGACGACTGAGGCGTTCTTTAATTTTTTTTTTCGCAGACTATCCCTCAGTCCTCCTCCCTCCGCTTCCACTTCCCTCGCTTCTCTTCTCGTCCGTATGAAATTTAATTTCCGCGCTTTCGCATTTAGTTTGTTTTTTTTCTATACTCTCGGACACGAGTGAAGTTGTTGCAGTGGTGGTTCAGCGAGTGCGGGTTGGGGGGGAAAGAGACTTCTAGATAATTAATGGTTAATTCATAATATTTTAACCACGAAGAAAAAAAATACGGTGCAGAACGCGAAAGACTTCCAGGACGTTCTTTCTTTCGTTCCTCCATGCAATTTTGCCAACGCGTTGTTACATCCGTCTATCATTCATTCCCAGATTTTTTCAGATATTTATATTCCTGTGCACAGACATAAATCCTTGTGCAATTTAACAATTTATTCATTACATTTTTAATTTATTTGCAAATTAAAACTAGAAATCTTTAGTTTTATTATTATTTGTGTAAGTTCTAAATGCAAATAATAAAATTTGAAATAACCACCACAGTGTTCAACCCGAAGGTTGTGTATGTTAAGCGAGGGTAAGAACCCACCTAGCACTATGCCCACGGCGTGTGAACATTTCACACATCAGGGTACAGAGGGGGCCAGTTCCTTTCCCTGTGCCGCCTGTGGTTTCCCCAAGAAGATGTGATACCCGAAAAATCACTCAGCTTGGGTTTAGCTGGAGATGTCCGGAGAGTCGTCACAGGGTCTCGAACCCGGGTCCCCCGGTCAGTGGCCAAGCACTCTACCCACTGGGCCACCACGACCTCAAAATTTGAAATTCTGAAGACATATACATTTTAAGTGATTTCGAATCAAAACGAGAAGGGTAATCGAGGAATAATGCTCTTAAAATGTACAGTTTAAAGAAGCTCCTGAGAAAGGACACTAAACTACTCAATGACTACAATACAAAAATATTCTTAAAGTTTTCATTTACTCAAGAGACTGTGAGTTTCAAAAAATCGTTCGACCGGGGAATCAATAAGGGCAACAGATTGTATAATCCGTCAAAACTTAACGAGCAAATTAAAAAAAAAATTTTTGAATGGGCGAGTGTTTTCATCATTGATTGGTGGAATAAGTTAATTTTGGAATAAGTAACATCAGTTTGCGAGACAAATCCCTGTCAGAAGGAGTGCGCTGCCTCCGTAGTTGTGTTTACTCAGTTATCTCATAATGTGACGATATTAGTCTTGGTGCATCTGATGCATCTTCTGCCTTGGAAGAGATTTCAATGGAACCCATGAAATTTACTTAGCGAGTCGAATTATTTCGAACGTGCGAAATAAACGTCACCTCGCGATAAACAAAATGCCACGCCACGCGACGTTTTCCATCAGATGTATATTTTTTATCTCCCAAGTATTTTCCCTTCAATTCTGGAATCGATCTGTCAATATGTTTTTGGCACACGCATTTTCCCGGCCATCACTGACGCAAAAATTCAGAGAAACATTATTATTTCTCAGGCAAACACAACATCCTCTGCCTGAGCTGCCGCACCTCACCTACAACCTTTTTCAGATGTAAGTTGTGAAATAATTCGTTACGGAAGCGAAAGAAATTAATTGACTCGCATAAAATGATAATTTCGACATTAAAATATTCAGTTTCCATCCCTGGATGTATCCATTTCGCGAACTGTTTTTCATCTCCTTCCCGTATCTTTAGCTCCTGAATAAGACTCCCACATTACAGTGGTCTTTGATTGCTGTTAGTAATCCATCTTATTTGTAAATTATTATTATTTTCTTTGGTGCCTACTTTTGTTGCGTGTATTGTATATTTCTATTGTTTTTATATTTTGTAATCATACAGTTAGTGTAATGGGCCTTTGTGCTGTTTTATTATAAATAATTAAATTTGTTTCCACGGATACCTTAGATGTTCAAGTGGTCAAATGCTCCGGGGATGGGATCCGGAGGCATTTGACCATTCAATCGTCTGGCCCCTTCGACTTAAAAAAAAGTATCCTTTTCGTTTAGCGGTCGCGTGGCGCGCGAAATGAGGAAGGGGTTTGGTGGGGGGGGGGGGGGGGGGAGGTGGAACTGGAAACACGCCGAGGACGGAAGTGTATTTAGTTTTTGACTTCAATCGATTTCGGTTTAACTTGGACGAAGCGACATCATTAACAAGGGAAATTAAAAAAAATAAAAACAAACTTTGTAGTCTTCAAAGAGGAACAGGTTCCCCTGGGAGATCGAATGGGGACCCGTTTCGTCAAAATACTCGTCTCCGTCACCACCTGGTGACGTCAACTATTCGACGAAACCAGTCGTGACGTCAGGTATTCATTATTATAAATTCTTCCGCGAAACCGTCAAAAAGGTTTTTGTTTCCTTATCCTCGTGTTGAAGTTTTTTTCATTCGGGTGTTCCAAAAAGGGCCATGCTCTGCATTTCCGCCCTTATACCGCCAGGCGGTAATGCGGAGTGCGACCCGGTGGGACACCAGAATTACCTTCACCGATGCGTAACGCCGGGAGAGCAGGAAACCTCTCCCTCTTTCTGTCCCCAAATAACATAGAATATTTTTTTTATTTAATTCAAAACTGAAAACGTTTGAACCCGAAGCAATAGATCTCAAATGAGTAGAAAGTACCTCAAAAAGTATTTGTGGTTTTACTCTGCATCCAAGAAATAGAAGAAAAAGTTTAGATATTGGTTAGACAGGATTACTGAGGAAGGAGAGAGAGGTTAGGATATTGGGGGACCGAAAGAGAGAGAGAGAGAGAGAGGTTAGGATATTGGGGGACCGAAAGAGACAGAGGTTAGGATATTGAGAGACAGGTTAGGTTAGGATATTGAAAACAGAAATGGAAAGATTTAGATTTTAAAAAATTATAAAATCATGATTATTTTAGTTGTCATAATCTGTCATCGTGAAAAAATTAAACTCGACAAGACAGAACCTGGAAACATATGCTATCCTTAGATAGATTTCACAGGTCTTGAGAAAGATAGAAAATCAACCAACAACAATCAAAATGAGTGGTGATGGTGCACGTGTGAGACTGGCGAGCGCTCTTTCTGCTGGCTGGGCAAGCTCCTCCCCTTGCGCTCGCGCCAGTCTGCAGCCAGGCACTGTCCCACTGTTAGCTCGCCAACCAAATCGAATTCCTTCCACATACTCTGTGACGCTGACAGATTTTCCCAGTGCCAAAATTATGCTCTAATGATGATTATGCAAATGTCCTCAATTCACTTTAACACCGACGACGAGTGTGTGGTAGTGTAGTGTGGTAGTTTTATCTGATTTGACCAAGTTAGGCGTCTCATTAGAGTGAGAAAGAGAGAGAGAGAAAGAGAAAGAAGCATCAGGTCGCCTCTGTGATGATGATGACGATGATGATTTGCATATAGCAGTTTAGAGAGCAGTTGTGATTGATATACGGATATACCGTGGATGGATTGATCTACTAGTCTAATTAGATTGGGAGATAGAGAGAGAAGAGAAAAGGCATCGATAGTCATAATAATAATAATATTAATAATATAGACACCAAGTTACTTGTGTTTAGCTAGACTCATTATCGAGTAATATAATATATAAATATATTTTAGTTTAGATTCGACTTATTACTTGTTTTGGGCAAATTTCTTTCAAGATAGTGTGTTGAAAGCACACACGCACGTTTATCAGATGACATGTGTATAATTGGAGAATTGATTATATTGGCTAACTTGATGTGCTTTGGGTGAGTGTGTGTTGTGTGTATCTATCAGCACAAAATCGATGACTCCGAAGTGGCGAGCCCCAATTAGCAAGTGGAATCGAGCATGTGTATTTTTAATTGCTTCGCAAAAAGTATATCATTAAAGTTGGCTTATCACCGAAAACATAATTAATTAATCTAATTAGAACTCGACGATAGGTGAAGTGGTTGTGTGTGTGTGTGTGTGTGTTGAACAGATGTTTAGTTCATTGCAGGGCATTCATGCTTTTGCTAATATAGCTTTGTGCAATTATATATTGAAGAAGATGTGCGACGTTTGTTTCGGTGAGTTTTGAAAGTGAGAAAAGTGGATGCTCGTGACACCCACTGAAATCTTTTAAGAGATCCTCATATGAGGTCATGTCATTCGCGGATAGGTTTGTCTTTGCAGTGTGAGTGAGTGAGTGAGTTTGTATTGCATTGTGGGTGGCACCACATCTCCAATCGAACAAGGTTATCATGAAATAGAGAGGGAGAGAGAGAAGCGATAATTAAGTTTTTCTCTTATCCATAGCCATAAATCAATTAAACTTACCGTGAGTTTTGTGTGTATGTGTCGTCGTTTTATTATGGTTATTATGATTATTTTCCCACTCCTTATATTGGCGTTGTATTTTGTTGTATCGTCGTAAGTTGTTGTTCGTACTTTGATGGCACACACACCACGTGGATGTGCCACCAAAATGACATGTCGAGGGTTATTTCTTTTTCTTCTTCTTGTTGTATGTGAGCTATAAATATATCTGCAATCTCTCTCTCTCTCTCTCTCTCTCTCTCTCTCTCTCTCTCTCTCTTTCTCTATCGTCAACAAGCCAGTAGTTTGTGGTGCTACTGTAGTTAGCCTGTGAGTTCTCGCTGGAGGGCTTCTTGTGGTATGTGTAAGTCTGTGTGTCCGGTACTTTGATGATGGACAGAATCTAAATGGCGGCTCACTTGTAGTTCACACGCTCAAAGAGAGAGAGAGAGAGAGAGAGAGAGAGAGAGAGTGAGAGAGAGAGAGAAATGTGTGCAAGGCAAGGCTGGCTTATCTCTCTCACAGGGGTGAATCTCGACACTACCAGTGACAAGTCGGTTTTGCCAAAAGGACACTAGGCACCGCCACAATCTCTCTTTCTCTCTCTCTCTCTCTCTCTCTCTCTTTCCCTCTCTCTCTCTCTCTCTTTCCCTCTCTCTCTTTCCCTCTCTCTCTCTTTCCCTCTCTCTCTCTTTCCCTCTCTCTCCCTCTCTCATTCTCTGTCTCACTTTTCATCCCTCTCTCTCTCTCACCCTCTCATTTCTCTCTCACTCTCTGCTTCTCTCATACTCTCTTTCTCTTTTCTTCTCTCTCTCTCTCTCACTTGTTAACATTCATTGACCCGTATCAGCGAGCATCGATGGACGCGCCATGGACTCCACTGGCACTGATCGGTCTCTCTCTCCCTCTCTTGTGTCACTATTTATAGTCACACACACACACACACACACATACATAGACACCGACAAGTCGACTCACATACACACACACTGGTCGATTGATCCGAGCCAGTGGTCGAATGACGCCACACTCTCGTGGCTGGTGTGTAACGCTCTTACACACTCTAGCTACTTGAGCTTCACACACATACTCATTTCCATAGATCAATCAATCAGTCATTATCGTCGAGTCTCGTTCGCTTGCTCGAGTCGTCTGTCATCGCACCGCATCTGTACAGATGCGATGTGGTATGTGTGTGTATATGGAAAAAAGGACTTGAAAAGCAGTGTAACTAATTTTTCACCCCCTACACAAGTAGAAGGCACTTTAGCGCTTGCGATCGCCATACAGTTGCGTTTCACGTCTCACACACACACACAATGCTCTTGACCTGGGTACACTTCATCTCTCTCACGATCTTTCTTAAGCCCTTCTTAATGTATCCCAAGAATCGTTATGTTTCTTTTTTCTCCCTCTTTCCCTTTGGTTGTTTTCTTTCTTCGTCACAGTGTTCAAACCTTGCAAATGGTGGTGTCAGAACAAAGCTGCATTGAGCCGGTTGTTGTGTGTGAACTGGTGGTGACAGGTTGCGACTCGGCTTAGAAGTGTCGCTGGACTTCACATGACCAGTGCCATTAGCATTTACCAGAATTGTTGACATGGCATTTTCCACCCAAACATGGCTTTAATTTGATCCGCGCCGCACAAACAGAATTTTCTTGCTCACGCCATCTCAATCACTACCGAAATCGATGATCCCGATATCGATATCACGGTTATTTCCCCTTTTCAGTAGCCTGTTCCGGCATGATTGGCTCTCTTTCTTTCTCTCTTTAGAGCCGTCAATCTATCAGTACGATGGCCATCGTAACACACTTCACTTGTCTTCATGTGTATGTTGTGTCTATTTTGAGTAGAACTAGTCTGATTGATTGATTTCTTCTAATGATGCTCCGGCTCGGTGGTATCTTTGAAAAAGATTTCAACTCTCTTCTAATCGGGGTGCTGTGGCCAAATTGACTTTCATTCACACACAGATACACAACACTCTTTGGATTCAATTCGATTAGGCATAAGTACTCAGACTGAGAGAGAGAGAGAGAGGGGGGAGGAAAAAACAAGAAGAGAAGAAAGAGAGAGTACAAAGAGCAATTGAAGCTGAGCTGTTTTAGTCATGGAAAGTCAATGGCTGATTTGGTACGCTCACTGCTTGTATGCTATCTAAAGGTTCAATTGCCCAAAGGCGCTCGATTCGCGTTCGCTTCTGAACTATTTTGGAATGGCCCACTGTATTATATTATCATCATGAATCATGAAAATAAGCCAACTTGTCAGCTTCGTCTCCTGTCTCGAGAAGCAGTTTGCTTGACTGATTTAGCTCTTGCGAAAAGACATATATATACATACAACTGACACCAAACGATAATTTCCAATTTTCATTGAGTCGTTGTTGTTGTCTAGCTGTGAGTTGTGAGTTGTGAAAGTGAAACATATTTAATTACAATGTAGAATAATTAGAAAAAGGCATTTGGGTGAATGTACGTTTTGGAGTGCGAGATCGTACGCACACCGCGTGTTCATTGATCTCTCCACTTAGTCTGTTTGTGTTGGATTCGAATTGAAGTGGTCTGGTGGGACTAATCGACAAAGCGAGTGGCACGACGTGACTAGCGATGAGTCGTGCTTGAAGTGGCCCGACCATTGGAGAGAGACCATGACCAGACAGACAGTGGCTTCAGTAGCCGATCTCAGTGTGCTGTGTCAGTGATGCCGCATTAACCTTGGCGTGGCGGCACCTGTTGGTCGGATGCTAGCAGGAAGCATCCATTCACGTGTCAACACGCCCAACATCTAAATCATGCTTAGATCAACTTAGATTCGATTGACCATGTTTCGATCGATTTGCACATATTTCAAATTCAATGTTTGGTGATAGTGTTATCAATTGCGCGTAACTTTTGAAGGATATCGCCGTGGACTCGATCGCCATCGCGATTCTTTCTACCGGACAAGAGGTGACTAGCGGTAATGTGGGACAAATTGTCGGCTACAAACTAGGAGCCTTTTTCGGCAGTGGAGTTCTCTTCTGGATTTACACCTTGTTCGCTTGGAGCGGTCTCTTTGCTTCGCTTTCCGTGCTCTACCTTGGTGTTCTGGTCATCTTTCTTCGGGTAATTCGAAGTGTGTTTGTGGCAAGCGAAAATGGTGCTAAGATGGAAAACGATCGGTCCTTGTCGGTCAAGTGTGAATCGAACAGTCAGTTGGCATTGCCCTTCGCACTCATTGGCTACATATTTTGCTACAAGCTTGGCGAGTCGGGAGCGCTCGCAACCTTTCCCTACTTTCTATCCCGGATGGGTGTGTCTAGCGCACAGATCGCTCTATGGAACGGCACACTGGGTGCCATGGTCTCGATCGGCGGCTCGATGCTAGCTTCTCGTCTCTCGTTGTCTCGGTGAGTGAGCGGTCGCATTCTCACTTTAGAACACCCCACTCATATTATTTTATCATTGTTTTTCACCACCACAACTCCAGTCTCGAGAGGTTAGCCCGTTTCCGTCTGGTGCCAATGGCTTTGCAGCTAGTCACCGTGGCAATGGCGGATCAACCGTGGTTCCAGAACTCGTTTCTCCTACATGGTAAGTGTGTGTCTATGTGTGTGTGTGCATTTGCGGTTTCTGGGACGACAACGCTTGGCGCCACTGTCTGCACTTGACCCAGAATCAAAAAGAGAGTACTGCTCATGTACCGTTCCATTACCGATGCCGGATTGGCATATCTCAACATTTTTTTCTTATTCAATTTATTTAGCCTCATTTATAGAGGGAGCAAGCAAGCAATCAGATAGTATAGCTCTATTTTCGCCGGGGCTATCAGATCTGCAAAAGTAGTGTATGAGAGTATATGAGAAATATCCGGTTGGTCGAGCGGTGATTAGCGAGCGATACACACCATGCGCGGATAGTTCACTTAAGCCAATCAAGCCGTGTGTCTATGTGTCAGATGTAATCATGACTCCGATCGCCAGTGGTCCGGAAATCCGTTACGATTGGTAATGCACACACACACCAACCAAAAACTGACTCTTTTCTCCCCTCTCTTTCACCCACCCTTTGACCCAACACCTACCCAGCATGTGGCATAAGCTCACTGTTGTTGGTCCACCTTCTCGGTGGTGTGCTAACCACGCAAACCTTTACGGTGATGATGTTGGCATGTCAACGTCTCCCGGACTCGTTCCGTGCCACCCACTACACCTTGCTATCTACAGTGGAGGTACTTGGCAAGTTGCTGCTTGCCTCACTTTCTGGTCTTCTGGTGGAGCGACTCGGCTTCACCACCGCTCACATTCTTTACCTTCTGCTCACCTGGCTTCCTGTGGTCTTTCTGCCTCGCATTGATCATTTCTTCTTCTTGGCTCCAATCAAAGCTCACTAACCAATCTATCACAGAGAGCACATTCACCCTTCTCTCTCCCTCTTTCTCTCTCTCTCTCACTCTCTCTCTCTCTTTCACTCTCTCTTTCACTCTCTCTCTCTTTCTTTTACTCTCTCTCTTTCACTCTCTCTCTTACTCTCTCTCTCTCTTTCACTCTCTTTCTCTCACTCTCTCTCTCTCTCTCTTTCACCTTCTCTCTCTCTTTCACCTTCTCTCTCTTTCACTCTTTCTCTTTCTTTATCTCATACTTACATTTCTTTCCGTTAGAGTGAACTACTGCTACTTTTCTTGTTTTCCTACATCCTTTCTCTCTTTCATATTCATAATTTCTCTTTCTTTCTCTTATTTCACTCTTTCTGCGTCTCTTTATTGTTTTTCACTTATTTTTTTCTTTTCCTCTTTCTACTGTTTATACTTGTTGCCTTTGACTTTTTTTCACACTTTGTTATTGTTTTTTCTCTTTTATCTCTCACTCTGTTATTTGTTTGATATTTTTCTATCTATGTTATATGTTTCGAGATTATCTTTCTCTACCCCTTTTTTCTTCTCTCTCTCTCTCTCTCTCTCTCTGTTTACTCACATGTCACCATTTGTTGCTGATGCATTCATTCATCTATCCATCAAATTGGTCTCCGAGTCATTGCACGTCTGTGCACAATGTTTAACTTATTATTATTTATTTATTTATTTTATTATTTTTTATATTGTTGTTTTTTATATGCCCATGATATTTTACTGGTGATATTACCCAATTTATCTATCTATATTTAATCATTTAATTTTTTATTAATTCTTTTATTTTTATTATTATTAACATGGTCTCATCTAGGTTTTATATTGTTATTATTTCTATTTTATTTTTATATTGTTTTTACTTTAAATATATATAGTTTAATAAAAATGGTTGTTTTAATGTCAATATCATTTGTGTTGATCCATAAATGGTCTAAACTTTCTATTTTTTTAATACTTTGATTATTGTTATTATTATTTATCTATTTCCAAAAATAAATTATCGGTTGTTTTTGTTTAACTAACGATTTTTTGTCTTGAGATATATAATAAGGTGATTCGCGATTGAATTGATAAATTGACCATGGCACCAATCAAATGAGGGTTTTCCATTAATATATATTAGTGCTGCGGTCACTGTCATCATCATCGTGATCAGCGTCACCTTTGCTTGTTTGCATTGTATCTCTCTCTCTCTCTTTACTCTCTCTCTCTCTCTCTCTCTCTCTCTCTTCCTTTCCCTCTTTTTCTTCATCATTAGCGACAATTCGATTTCGTAATCTTCATTTGGAAGAAGCTAACAAGCACCAAGCAAGTCTGCTCTGGCACAACCAAGCCATGTAATTCATCGAGTTTTTTTGTTGGTGTTGTTGCTGTTGCTGTGCCAAAGGTCTTGTTTGTATGACGATTTGAAGTGTGTTCTTCGTGTCGAGTCAATTGTCTCTCTCTCACTCTCTCTCTCTCTCTCTCTCTCTCTCTCTCTCTCTCTTTCTACCAATTGGTTTTTGTCGGGTTGACATTGTTGTCAAAATCTCGATTAGCGTTTAGGTTCCGAGGCAATCACCGCGGTGATGATAGCAGACTCTAGAGTCGATTCCACACTCGAGTGGAGCCCGTGCAGCATCGAGTGCACTTTCTTGGACTTCTACAGCTTTCACAGGTTTGTGTGTGTGTTGTGTGTTTCGCCTTGGTGTACCGATTGCCTTGGAACACAAGAAGAGCACCCCTTGGTTTGTTGACTCAAGCTCGTGTACGGCAGAACTAAATGTCACCTATTGTGCCTGCTTATTAGTTTAATAGCTAGTTGACTCCGACTCCGGAGATCTTCGAATTGAGCCAGCCTGTGTGTATGAGTTTTGTTTGCCGAGCATGCTTGCCTTATTGTGGCGCCAAGCTCTCTCTCTCTCCCTGTTCTCGCGCCCAGATCACTACTGGTTGTTGCCAGTGGTGCGTCATATGTTCCGCTAATGGGAAGCTTGTTGTAACGCTGAGCCCTCGAACCACTTGGACCAATGTATCCAACACACACTTGTCTGCGTACACTGAAATGAGAATGCCAAAATGCGAAAAAACCTTACAAAAAAGCCAACTTTTGGCTTTTTTGTTTATATAGCCCCAAAACCCAAAAAAAGGTTCAGTGATGGACGATAAAATCGATACGGTTAAAGTGAAAACCGGCGACTATTGATTTTATCGATATATCAATATTTTTAATTTTTTGTTAGCTTTTTTTAATTATTAAAATAATAAATACTTTGAAAATTATTATTATTAAAAATATATAATTAACTAAACTCATTATTCTTAATCACTGATTAGTAATCAGCTCACATGAATATGAATTAAGTTTCTCATTTCGATGACAGCGCTTTGGGTCAATGTTGGTTAGGCTTGCCGTTTTTGGGATAATCGAAACACAAGTGAAGTGTAAATGTGCATTATTCCTTCCCCCCTCTACCACAAGAAAAAAATTGTTGGTGGTCAAATGTGGTGCTGGCAACTGCTGCTTCAGTGTCAGTGGCGGCGCTCAAAGACGCCCCAGTGATCGGGCCGAGCCAGAATCGAGGCCAAGTATCGTGCGCTGGTGCCAAGTGATAATGCGCCAAACGCGCATCGATGTGAGATGCCTTTGCCGCCGCCGCCCAGACTATATACGCCCCACGGTGGCACCACAAGTCACCATTGCCAAACCAGCCTGGCCAGCTGGCCCCTCTGCCCGGCACCACACACTCACACACATACACAAAGGTGACCTCTTGCCACCCCATTCAGCTTGGTTTTTAGGTGAAACCCACTCTGAGCAGTGCCAAGCATATCAGGAAAAGAGAGAGAGAGAGAGATTCTTGCAGACAGTCGCAGTGAATGTCCCAGGAACTGGGTTAAAGTGTATCGTTTGGCTTCATTTTGTCCGTGAACACCCAGGCACTGGCTGCGGCTGAGTACCACCACTCTGGTCCGACCTCATCTGGTCCGCGCCGGTGCATTCTCTAGTGATCTCCCTTTTCACTGGTTCTGGGATCCATGGAATTACAGCTTAATTGAGTTTGACACTTTGTTTACTTTACTTTACTACCCAAACGTTCATTTTGTGTTAGATTGTTTTTCATGTATTTATACATATATATATTTCATGATATTTTGCTACTAAAAACTTGAGAGAGAGAGAGAGAGAAAGTTTCATATTGCTTTGGTTGGCCGGGATCCAGAAGAGGATTTATCGATTGTTTATTGATTACTGGCATTACATTAATTACAATGGGAATCGGGAGATGAGAGTGTGGTGGTCCCCTTTTTGTTTGGTATGCAAGTCATGGTGCCTTGGTCGCGAGTGGTCGTCGTGGTTGCCTTGATCTCACTCACTCACACACACTATCTTGGGTGACACGTCCCTGTGTGTGTCGAGACGGGTTCTGGTTTTGTTGGGCTCGGGTCGGTGCCACTGGGCGGCAGTGCAGGGCAGCTGCGCGGCAGGCTCCCGGAATGGGCCACATCTGACCTACATTCGGGCGGGAAGCAGCCGCGGGTTGATTAGCCTTCATTACGTTCGGTCGTTTGCCCTCTCTCTCTCTCTCTCTCTCTCTTTCATTCTCTCTCCCTCCCTTTCTCTCTCCCTCTCTCTCTCTCTCTCTCTGGCTCGAACTCCTCACTGCGCACGGGCACATTGCTCGTCTGCTACCGCCGCGCCGCTCTCCTTCCCAAAATATAATGCCTCGATCCACACTGATGCATCGACTTTGATAGAGAGTGCGGGAAAGGGAGAGAGAGAGAGAGAGAGAGCGAGTAAGACGAAGAGCCATCGAGGCGCAAAGCCACAGCCCGACCATCTAAGCACATACACACACATACACAATCATCTTGTCTTAAGACATAAGACAACCCACTGCCAGATCTGGCTCGATTCGCATGCACACACTACAATCTTGTCCAGATGACTAATGTCTGCCACAAGTGATTCCAAGTGGAGTGGCACCCGGTCGACAAAGCAGGAAAAGACATCCGACACTTTTTCTTCAGTGCGTGCACGACCAATTGAATTGGAGTTTCCCTTTGCTAACTTTCTCTCTCTCTCTCTCTCTCTCTCTCTCTCTCTTCCTCTCTCCCTCTTAGTATACAATTAGACAAACTTGCGAACCACTTGGGACTTGCTTTCACTCTCTCTCTCTCATTTCTTTTCACTTCTCTTCTGAGAAAGCTATAGCTTATCGAAGATCACGACTGTTGTTGGTGTGGTCTGTCAAGGGCACTAAACGATCAGTGTAGAAGGAATAGATCCACGAATAGCCTTGTTTAAATCTAAATATTTATATATTCTTCTAAGCAAAGTTAAAACTGGCACTGGTGGTAACAAGTGTGCTTGTGTAAAATGGCTCCCGATGGTCGATTGGAGCACTCTCTCTCTCTCTCTCTCTCTCTCTCTCTCTCTCTCTCTCTCGGTTCAGGCCACCGAGTGCCGTACGTAGGTCTGTGTTTGCGTCACTGGAGAATCAATCACCGTTGCGATGGGTTGCCTTTCAACATTGCACACAGACACCACCAACCCGGTGACTTATTTTTGCCACTCAGATCAACACCAATAGTGTGTAGTGTAGTGTAGAGAGCTTGGAGTCACCAGGAGAGCAAAACAGTCATCGATGTGTCTTCTTCTTCTTCTTTTTCTTTCATTTTCTCTCTTTTTTCAACTCATACACACACACACACACTCCACCTTTTCTCATTTGCATTAGGGCATGAGCGTAAATGAATTTGAAGCTTTCAAACACGATGAACGAAGCAAAAGACGAAGACGACGAAGAACAGAAAATGAATACAAGCTCTACAGACAACAGAAGGGAAAAAAGAGAGAAAGGCGTGAGTTTAAGCTGTAAATTAGTGTAGTATACTATCAAAGGTGCAGGTTTCAAGACTTTTGTAATAAGTAGTAGTCGTAAGAATAATAATAACAAATGTGTAAAGTATTGAAAAGGGCCTAAAAATAAACCCATTGGTGACCTAGCAAACGGTCGATGTGACTCTTATTAGAATTATTATTATTATTATTATATACCGCTGTGCAAGAGGACATTGTGAATCGATTGATCCACGCCTTGCTTTGTGTGTTTGCTTGTGTGTCTATACCGAATGGAATCGATCGAAATGGTCAGTACACTTGACTGTCCAAGCTTGAATCGAACACAGGAACCAAGCTTAGTACACTTAGTCACTCACTCACTCACTCACACACAGGCAAAAATTGTCTCCTTTGCGTTGAGCAACCTATTCCAATAAATGCTAAAATTAGAGCAAACATAACATAGAAGATTGAGTGAGAGAGAAAGAGAGAGAGAGTAAAAAAAGGCACCAGAGCCGCGAGAGTCGACAATCCATAGAGTCACGGTGAAGAGAGGGGGAGAAAGAGAGACATCACTTGGCCCAGTTTTTACCTCTAAACTTTGCACATAAAGAGAGAAAGCGAGGCAAAGGCGCGAGCAACATCAATGCCAATGTGTCACGATGGCACTCCGGGGTGGTGGAGAAGAAAAGAGAGAGAGAGAGGAAACAAGCGAAAACATAGACCTAGATTGAAAGATCGGGTCGAGCGTGAATTTGAGAGCTAACACAACAACGATAACACTTTAGAAAGAAAAAAGTGGGGTTTGGTGGACAGTTTGATGGCCACTTGCCACTTGTGGTTTGCTTATTATAAGTCTTATACAAGTCATGCTACGCTTGCAAACTTCTCTCTCTCTCTCTCTTCCCTTTTTTCACTTGTTTTATCGAGGTTTTTTTCTGTGATCAAAGTCTGTTACCAAACTCTTTCTTTTTTCTATCTTTTTGTTCACAAAAGATGCCGACTACGTATATATAAAAACAGTAGCAGCAAATTTACGCTTGGATTCGGATGAATCAAATTAAGAGTGTCATTTGGATCTTCAAGAGAGAGCTTCACCCCCAGAAGAGTTCTTCTTCTTCTGTATATTATATACTTTTTTCTCTCTGTTATTCTACACACTCACACTGACGTCAAGCAGAAGTGCCACAATGGTGAATTGAAATGAATGGAGAAGTTAGACAGCAAAGAAGACGAAATGAGGCAAATTAGGCCAAGTAGACATTTGCAGTTCATTCTCTCTCTCTCTCTCTCTCTCTCTCTCTTTCTATCCTCTGTGGATACGTGTCACGGAGAGTGGTGCTCTACCGTACCACACTGTACTCCAACTAGTAACTTGGCTTTTAATTAACGTTTCAGGTGCAGTGCAAGGTGAACCTTTGCTGTAAGTGTGTGTGTGTGTGTAAATGTAGACGCGCTCGGCTTTTCGAGAGTTAGCCACTAGGCACAAGAATCTTGCTGATTGAATCGAAATTCAATAGTAGAACGATAATAATAAAAATAATAAATAGGCCCCCGGGATCGAGTGACTGATGTGCCAATACCAGCTGTGTGTGGGGGTGGCTCCCTGGAAAAAATTCTCATTCGAGAAGTGTGTACCCCAAATTTTCTAAGGAATCCACCTTGAGAATGTATCCGAGTGGAAGAGAGTGGGCTAAGAGAGAGAGAGAGAGAGAGTCAACCTGAACTTTATATATTGTTGATTGCGACATAATGTCTAAGTGAAGTAGTCTGGTCTCTCTCTCTCTCTCTCTCTCTCTCTCTCTCTTGGTAATGGCTCGTCCGGCACGTCGTCCGGGTGACTCACTGGCCGCGATCGGTGGTGTTGATCGCGATCTCGAAGGCTGCCTAACTCGTCTCCCTCTCTCTCTCTCTCTCTCTCTCTCTCTCTCTCTCATTTACTTTTTGAATTCCTCCCTCTCTGACTAGCTCTCACTCCCTTTGGTGGCCTTACCTCTTACCTCAGCGCATTTTGCCTCATTCGTCACTTCTGTCATTGAGTCGATGCAAATTGGCCATCGCATTGCACAAAGCTAAATGTGTGCTTTAGTGTGTGTGTGTCCCATTGCCATAGTAGTATCACTACTACCACCACCAGACAATGCTATTAGGCTCATTAGGCGACTCACCACCAGATGAGAGGGATGACCTTAGCGACCAACACCGACCGTAGTAGTTGGTTTGATGATGACAAGGATGATGATGGTGGAAACCTACCATCATATTCTATTCTACCATTCTACAAACGTATAGCCAAGCAACAGCACGTGCCACGTGTTACTTCTCTCTCTCTCTACCCTTCTCACACCATGCTTATCAGCATTGACCGTGAAGACACGCCAAACTCTACTCTCGGATTACATACTCTGACACAGTCAAACACACTCAAACACAAACTTTCCCTCCCACCGACACTCCCAAACACTTTTTCTTGTTATTGTTTGTTTTGTGTGAGTATAATAAAAAAATAAAGGAAACACACTATTGCAGCAGCCTTTTCTTCTTCTTCAACTTCTCCGAGAAGTTTCATTTTCATTTCATTTCAATTGTTTTATTCTATACACACACTCAACTCGTTTTTAAAGTTGACACTCAAGTGGAAAAGTGTGTGCGTAGCGCGTTGATGATCTAGTTCGAAGATCGATCGATCTCAACTATACTTTGAATTACTTTCGATTCAAAATTCATTGTTCGATTTTTTGTTGTGTTAAAAATACACTCTCATTTTTACGGTTTGATTGATCAAAGTAAAATCAAAAAAACTTTATTATGGAAAGTCCAAATATTAAATAATAATAATAATAATAATAATTAGTAATAATCACAATAATGTCATCGTTTGTTGTTTGTTTTATAAGTGTGTACACAAAGAATGAAAGAAATAAAGATATATAGTATCATATTTCTCTGTGTCTCTTGGTTTGGTTTATGTGTGTGTGTGTAAGTGTATTCTGTGATTCTCTGGTTTGTCTTTTTTTGTTGTTGTTTAATAATCAATCGACAGGTGTATTTTGTGTGTGTGTGTGTATTTGTGCATGGTGGAGTCAGTGGTATACACTTTTTTACACTGTGTTTGCGTTTGTGTGTATCTCACTATCTTTACTGGCCATTCTCTTGATGGTGTGTTTGTGTGTGTCCAAAATGGCCACAGTGATACACATAAACTACTTTGAAAATGAAAGAAAGAGAGAGAGAGAGAGAGAGAGAGAGAGAGCAATCTCCGGCTCAGCACGACTATTCACACTCGGAATCAAATCCGCTCCAGCGTGTCCAACGAGTTAGGCGACACTCCGCATCCGTTTTATATTACAAAAAACAACAAGAAGAAAAAGAGAGAAAGAAAAAACTTTTATCTTTATATAATAATAATAATTAAAATTAATTAAGTAAAATAATATAATTACACAATTACAAAATACAAAAAAATCGCAAAGTTGATGTGTGAGATGTAGAGAAAGAGAGAGAATCGAAAATAAGAAGAAAAAACGAGACCATGGAAGTGTGTACAGAACAATGAGAGCAATGTGAATCGATGATGAGAGAAAGAATGAGTTTGTGTGTGTGTGTGTCTGTCTGTGTGTGTTAGTTTACGATCCAAAACAGAGTTGGAGAGAAAGATATATATCACATGCAACACCATGGGGTGGCCAGTAGGTCAATGCTGCCACCACCCGGTTGTGTGGTGGAGAGAGAGAGAGAGAGAGAGAGAAAGGCGCCGCCATCCATCCATCCATCCATCTATCCGTCCATCCATCGTAGTGTCGGGGTCGTCGAGGGATGGCCAGTCCAACTGGGCGCCACTTGCTCAACGTGCATGACTCGACTTCCCAATACACGCCAGCTGATCGGCGCCAGATGTGATGATGGGAAGGAGGAAATCGCACATACACACACATACATATATATACACACACATTTTGCAAGGTGGGCAGGGGGAAGAAAGACAACAACGATGATGGTGATGATGATGCCAACGTCGTTGTTGTCGGAAAAATAGAGAGAGACGAGATGATGATCGGGTTGTAAGAGCGAAAGAGAGAGACGAGTATCACTAAGAGATGAATTGCTTGGTAACGGAGCGGCTCTAATGCACACACGGAGGAATCGCGAGAGGTGGGATTGAGGAAGGGGCGGTGGCGGGCTGTGAGCAGTCACCAGCGTGGCCCGCCGTCACCTTCACTTTGAGTCAGGTCGGTTTCAAGCGGCCACGACACCGGCCCGACCAAATGGTGGCATCAACGCACACCGACCACGAAAGACTATCGCAGCACGAGGATCACAAGTGGAAGAAAGAGAAAGAGAGAGGAGATAATTGAATTCCACATCAGCAGCCGGCCGCGATGCGCTGGGCGTTGTCACGTTAGGTGTGTTGGGTCGGTGGGTCAGCGACCGTAAGACCTGCTGATGAGGGAGAGGTACAGATCGTTGGAGAGGGCTCTCACGTCCGAGTTGCCCAGCGTAGGGTTGCTGCCCGCCCCATTGTCCTTCTCCTTGCCGTTGAGGAGTTTGCCGTTGACCACCACCCCTGCCGGCGCATTGAGCGACTCCTTACGCCACACCGCCCCGATGCCTCCTGACTCCTTGGTTGGTGGTCCACTCGACTTGTAGTACTTGCTAAAGGCGTTTCCATTCTCTGTCTTTTGCTCGGGACTGCTTGGGTCCCAGATGCGAGCGAGAAAGGTGCCACCCGCTCCGTTGCCGTTGCTTGCTCCATTGCTGGGTTCATTGTAGCGTGGACCGTACGACGAGTTGCCGAGGTTGCGCTGACTGCCGGTTCCGTTCTGGGAGATGCCACCAGGCGGGTTACCGTTCACCTGATGCACCGGAGAAGTCTCGCTCGACGCGTTCTCCGTGCCGTTGGCCGGCAGTCGTGGTAATCGCCGCCTGGTGAGCCATCCGTGGCGTAATGCAGCGTATGGCGTCATGCGAGTGTGCGGGTCCCACTCAAGACACTTTTTGATAAAGTCGATGAAGCACTCGTCATCACAGCCTTTGAGGGCTACCGACCAATCCTTGGAGCCAGGCGGGCCGCGCATCTTGCCACGCGACGTCCTGCTGCCCTCGATCAGCACCGAGCCGTCGGAAAGAACCTTGGTGTAGCAGTACCGCGGGTAGCCTTTGGAGTTGAAGAAAACCTTGGAGCGCTTGGAGACGTCGATGAGCTTGGAGGGTGGCATGCCAAGCAACTCGATAATGCACGAGAGTTGATCGTTCTCGTTCTCACCAGGCAACAGAGGGTAGCCGGTGGCGAGCTCGGCCAGGATACAGCCCAAGCTCCACATGTCGATGGGCATGCCGTATGAGGCGCCGAGAATGACCTCAGGTGCGCGGTAGAAGCGTGACTGGATGTAGGTGTAGATACGTTGGTGCTCGAAGCACGAGGAACCAAAGTCGATCACCTTGATGCCACTACGGCCCTGTTGCTTGAGCAGCACGTTCTCGGGTTTGAGATCGCAATGAATGATCTTGTTGTTGTAGAGTGCCTCGAGGCAGCGCAGAATGGAGTAGGCGAATCGCCGTATGAGCTGTATGCTGAAGCCCTGAAAGTGGTTTTTCTTGATAAGCTCATACAGGTTGACGCTGAGCAGCTCGAACGTAATGCACATGTGATTGCGAAAGATGAAATGCTCGTACATGTGAATGATGTTCATCGTGTTGTCTTTGTCCTGTTTCTTCAGGTGCTGCAGGATGCGAATCTCCTCCTGGGCCTGCCGGTGAAAGCGTTTTTCGTTGCGTACAATTTTCAGTGCCACGTGCTGCTGCGTCTTGTGGTCGTAGACCTTGATGACCTGGCCGAAGCTGCCTTTGCCGATCACCTTAAGCATCTCGTACCGGTAGGCGATGTGGTCATGTGGCACAAAGATGTAGGAGCCCTGCTCGTCGTCGTAGTCGTTGTTGTTGGTGCCACCGACGATGCCCATGCGCTTGATGGCATTGGCTCCGATGAAGTAGAGCTCGTTGTAGTTGAAGATCTCGCGGTGCTCGTACGGCGTCAGTTTGTAGGAATAGAGTTTCATCACCTGTTCTGGTGTGACCACCAGTGGTTTGACTTTGTTGGCCGGCATTTTGCACGAAGTGTTGCTGGCAATCGAGCTTGACGAACCGTTGATGGTGGGTGCGTTGAGCGTGCTACTCGAGCCGTTCACCTTCTCGGTGGACGAATCCTCGGCAGACGAGCCCGACGAGGGACTAGCTTCGGATGGGGCGCCGCCGCCGCTGGCCACTGAGGCCCGGGGGAGGCTCACTACGTCACTTCCGTTGGAGTCGGCCGCGTACGCCGACCACTTGGACGACTGATCGCTGCCGGCGGTAGATGATGCGTCGTGGTGAGAGTGGTTGAAACCGTTCGAGGTGACCTTGAAGTTGAAACCCGAAAATGTGGTCGTTTTGGTGATGGGTGGAAGAAGCATGTTGCTGGCTATGGCACCGTTGAGGTTCGTGCACGACTTGTCGTGGATCTGGGGCAAGAAGGGTTCACTGGGCGCGCTCCCGTTGATGTTTGCAATGAGGGACCGTGTCCGGGACAGAGGCATTGCCGCGAGCTGCCTGGGGCACTGCTAGCGGACCTGAAACGAGAAGCCCGACGTCATAGGGCTTGGGTTAGTATCAATACTGGACTTGTGCGCGTAATCGCTCCCTATCTGTCTGTGTGTCGCCTCATACCGCTTGAAAACATCTGAACACAACACCGAGACAATTCACTGTCCACTATCAAGACCGTCTAGTCTGGACTGAGTATGACGGAATCGATCGAATAGAGCCCGTTAGACAGATGGTGAGAGGCAGGTAGCGCTTGAATGGCCAAAAGTGCTCCCACTAATCGATCCCGCTCGACTATTAAGCCTAAAGGCCAAGTGCCACTTTGTTGACGGATCTGGTGACATGTCAAGCCAAGAAACGTCTCCAAAGCACAGACACCGAATGTCATCGAGATGGCACCGGATAGCGCTAAGTAAACATCTGTGCGCCCCCCGCCCCCGTCACTGCACCTGGCATCAACATCACCAGGCAATTAACCTTGTTCGCCGACCAACCGGGCGCCTCTCTCTCAACCCTCAATCATCAAAAGCAAGCAACCAGTCAGCTCGACTCGACTCGATTAAGCAAGAAGTCTCTGCTCTGCTTGGTAGTGGCGAGAGTGTGTTGCACTGATAGATGGTGCGAAGAACATTCACTCGGCGACGACAGTACAACGCATGCCGCTTCGGAGAACATCGTGGTGCTCAATGGAGTTGGACATGGGGGCCTGCAGATCTGTCAGTGCCAGTGCGCGTCAGTCTGCTTGCATAGAGGACGAGAGAGAGAACTGGAACGATCGAGTCAGCCTTGGCGGAGAGAGCTGAAAGCGGAGGAGTCGCTGCTCGGGTCATACTCGACGCTCGGGCGCGACACGTCTAGCTGAGCCAAGCGGAATGGAGGGCAGGTGAGCCACCGGACAGAGCCGCCATCGGGCAGGTGACCTCAATCGAGCGAGATCGAAAGGTGACGCGAACACTTGAACAACCCTTGCTGCTCTCCATTCACTACCACCATGGATCACGACTCGCCAACTTCAAACGAGTACGATCCAGATCTCTCACCCTATTGTCTGTCTGTCGCATGGCTGCTCGTGTGCCACTTGTGCCCGTAGCCACCAGTGGGAAATCGTCTCTACCGCTGTCACTTGTGGACAGGATGTGCAACTGACCACTGTAAAAATGTGACCATTTTAAAGTACGTAAATAAAACACGATAAAAAATACAAGAGAACCGTTAGACCAGAACTCACAAACTGCATGGCAACAGTGGGAAGATGGCGCCTGTGGACCGTCACCACTCCATTTGCATCGCGAGGCGGCAAGACTTGACTGACACTGACACGGCCAAGATGTGCTCACTGAAAGCAGAGCTTCATGAATCACACCGCCGACAGGCGTTCGTGTCTATGCCTTTTCGAATCACACACACACCATCACCACCTATCGCATCGCATCCTGATATGGTGTGTGCTGCGATGCCAAGGCGAGGCCAGTAACACTCAAGGCAAGATCGGTCGGCCACCTCGGGACCAAGACTGACAGCGAGCCTAGCTTAGCCACTGAGCGTTCTTCAATCTTTCTAACCAGTCTACTACGAGTAGGTCATAAGTTCGTCACAGACTGTTGCAATTAAACCCCAATAGTTGAATTGATGCACTCCTCATACACAAGTGTGTTATTGGTTGGTTGGCGGCAGCAGCACCATTTGGACACATGCTGGCCACGACCCTCACAACAGTGGTCGCCGCGCAACAGCCTCGAGCCCGCAAAACAGATGGACAGACTAACGAAACAAGGGACCGTCACTCTCAGTGCCGATTTCTTGTCGGTGCTCGCTCGGAGTATGTCGTTCGTGTCACTACCAGCGCGGCATTATGCGAGCACTGAGAGAGCAGTGCACACGGCCAACTCTCGTCTTAACCTCTCCCCCCTCGACCGTCCTTCAACTTTTGGAGTAAAGTGCACGAAGGAAGGGAGCGAGGTAGTGCAGTGTGGTGGCCCGGTGGCGAGGCAAGCACCACACAATGAGGCACGAAAATGAAGGTGATGACCTTTTCCTTTTTTCTTTATATCCATCTCGCTGTAGTGGGAAATAAATAGCCAACAAGTAAAATAATAAGAAATGGAAACGGACGAGCGGGGCGCGCAAGCGGTACGCAAGGCGACTTTTTTTTTGTTCAAGCCCATCGAGTGGTGATGATCGAAGAAAGAAGATGGTGTGTCCTCACAGTGTCACTCACCTAGAGCACGACGAGCGACCTATGACTCGCTAATGGCAATTGCAGATTGTCATCGGTCACACTGACACCAAGTCTTTCCACGTAACACATTGTGTCAGCCGAGTGAGTTGGTCGTGTGCAGACTTCACTATTACCGACGACAATATTTTGATTAGCATGCGTAAACACACGCTGCCGGTTGGTTATTCAATTCTGGTCGGGTGATGACGATATGTAGTGGAAGGTGTAAAGTCCGGTCGAACAGCGCATAGCTCGATCACATTATCATCAACAAAAGAGGCGGATGGCAGTTGCGATTGCTGCTGAGGGGTGAGTCGTCGAGTGATACGCGAAACACTCAGCTCGTGAAAGTTGGTCTGCTCTGGTGTAAGGCAGATGGTATGTGAGTCGAGGCAGAGATCATCCAAACATCAACCAACAAACTTGCTTCTGCTCTAGCGCAACAAAGCTCACAAGTCAACAATTTCAAAATATATATATGTGAAACAGTTGGCGATTAGGAAATATGATGAGTAGAGTGATGGATTAGTGGAGATGACTAGTTAAAGGAGTGAAGACCCGAAAGCCAGTGATCAGTGTGCAGTGGGTCTTGGAGACTAGCCCAGACTAACCAAGAAGAAGACACACTTGGAACGAGACACAGACAGACACGCACAAAACACAGATGAGAGAGAGTGAGAACACAGTTGGGCCGGGCAGGCAGTGTTGACGAGCCCGAGCAGACAGACACGATGCGGGCAACGAGAGGCACACAGCCGCTCGGCACCAGGAGAGGTGACTAAATGGAGCAGGCGGCCGGGAGGCTCGAGTGGCGCGAGAGCCTGCCCGAAGTGTGGACGCGCCGTGGTCGCTGTGGCTGTCTCTCGCTAGCCTTTCCACCTGACTCCTACCTCGAGTCTCTCCCGTCCCTCTTCAGCCGACTCTCCCTCTCTCTCTCTCTCTCCCACCACTCTGTTTCGGTCTCTGTCCGTCGCTTCTCGCATGCACGCCGCGCGGCAGTGGAGTAGAGCCGCAGTTGGTAGCCCAACACTATCGTGATGTTATTAATTTTCCAAATGATTCACGAAATGTCTCTCCAAGGTAACCAGGTAAAATTTTATGAAAAAGTTTTCTAAAATTATCCGAAATTTTTCGAACAAAAACCTCAATAAGTATCAAATGTAACTCAGCCTGATATTCAATCTGCAGCATGTCTTGGCTTCTTGCCTCTCGCTAGTGTTGGGCTACCCAGTGAATGCACTTGCAGACAACTCACTCACAACACTGACAGTGAGGCCGGGAGGACATATCACGCAGTCGCATAGGATACCGAATCGCAGCTCAAGTCACTGGCTGGTCCTCGACCCGCACTCTGCTTGCACGTCACTGCCGAGGGTCACTTCCGCCTGGATTCCCTCTTTCCTGGTTTCCATTTCGGTTTCCAACCTCGACTCAAGACAAGAGACTGTGATGATGATGTGTGATGGCAACACGATTCTACCTGCATCACACACACACACACACAGCTGTCAGTAGCAGCGGGTGCATTGGCATTGGCGCCACTACCATCGCTGCTTCTCTCGGTGATTAGCGTCACGGATTGCCCCAGCACGAATGAACTGGGAGTGAGTGAGAGAGAGAGAGAGAGAGAGAAGGAAAAGTCAAACCAGTTGTGTGAGTGTGAGTTGGTGACCTTTTGCACGGCCCTGGATGCCCCACCAATTGGCGATGGCAATGGCCACCCTCTCGTGGGTGTCTGGCCATCCCTCGTGATCACGTCATACCCCATTCCTCCCCCTCCCATTCAAACCACCTATTCTGGTCCGATGCCGACTGGCGTGATTGGGTCATCGCGCCTTGAGTCATCGCGCAGTGAGGGTTGATTGAACCAGACACACCACGCGCGGTAGTACAGGGAAGTAGGACTGGTGGGCGCGAAGGCATTGCCACTGCCGATGATGGCGTGTGTGTGTGCAGTGCACCAACCAACCGACGTGACCACCGCGACCAACACGGAAAAACAATGCCAGCTGGAGAAGATAGAGAGAAAGCGAAAGAGAGGGAGAGAGGCGACACTGGCTATCTAGCCCTAACTAAGCACTTTATATACTTTAATATAATAATACTTTACCAAAATGCGAATGTTGGGCGCGTGCGTGAATCCGCACCCAACATTCCCAGAGAGGTCCAGGGCGCCACCCGTCTCACTATCTCTCTCTCTCTCCATGCACCCTCTGTCCTCGGTCCACTGGCCTCACTTTCAGCTCTCTTCCGGATCGCACATTCTACCCGGCGCGCCTCGCCCCAAACTATCTCGTCTCACTTTCTCTCTCTCTCTCTCCCTCTTCCAAGAGATCCCATAGAGCCACTCTCTATAGTCCCAAAGTACCACTGCAATGCCACGAAAACTCAGGTCACCTCTTGTCTGGTTCTAACTGGAAATGAGATCTTCTTCTTCCTCCTCCTCCTCTTTATGTTGTTTTGTTTTGTTGTAGTCTGAAATCATTGTTCTGGGACCGGCAGAGGTTATAAAATCTCCGTCTCACAGTAGCATATAATCTTATTAACCGAAATATAATAATAATAATATAATATTAGTATTATTACTACACTCTCTTTCTTTCTACTTAATAGTCCCTCTGTGTGTGTCTTACTTTCGAGAAGAAGATAATATGAAACTGTTTTGATATTACTAACTTGGCATTGTTGTGCCAAGTCTTATTACACACGGATATACGAACACATAAATTGACATTGTTCCAAGGAAGACAACCATGATTTTTCTAAAATCAACTAAAAGACTCACAGTTGATATACATACTCTATCAAGTCTATCACACTTAATCACTACTTGCATACACATTTGGGTGTAAAAGGTTATTGAACGTCAAGAGAGAAAAATGCCTTCACCAGTAAAGGAAGAGAGAGAGAGAGAGAGAGAGGGGGGAGAAGAATTAAGTGTTTTGTGTAGGTGTGTGTGCACCTACACCAAAAGAGACCGATGGTGTGACTGACGATGGCAATTAGGAGTAGTTATATGAATCGATTGCACATGCCACACACACTCACAATACTTAGACACACCAATCAAGCAGTTACAGTGTTTCTCACGGCTATAATTCAAAAAACTGGTACTGCACATGAGAAAGAGAGAGAGAGAGAGGGAGAGACAAACATGGGGACTTTTCGGGTTTTTGTTTGCTCTCGAATTACGAAATCATGTGAGAGAGAGAAAGAAAGAGAGGTCAAAACATGTTTTTAAACTAGATGATAATAATGAGAGTTGGAGCGAAAGAGACAAAAAATATTGATTTAATAAAAAAAGAGAAGAAAGTCGAGAATTGAATAAAGAAGTTGTTGAGTAATTCAAGAAATGGCTTGATTTAAATTTTATTCGTTTTTTATTGTCTTTTTAACATTATTATTATATTATTATTATTGTTTATTGTAACTATGATTCTTAACTAAGGATCACAATAAATCTTGTGAGAATTTGCATAGAAGAGTTCCGACAAAAAACATTATCAAAGTAAAATTTTTCTAGAAACTTTCTTTTATCAAGCCAGCATTTTTTTTATTTGGAAACTTTCCTATACACTGATTTGTGTTAATGATCTTGAAAGTTGCTAAACAGCAATGTTGGTTTAGTTTAGAAACCATATCCACAATTTTAATGTTGGGTTTTTTATTTAGTCAATAACTAACCAGAAAAAATGAAATAAAAACCAATCTTATTTCTTGGAAAAGATAGAGAGAATCTTCAAGGAAAGAAACCATGTCAACCAGCTAAGGTACATTTGAGAAAAAGGTTACACTCGAAAAATCACGGCCAACAACAAAACAAAAATAAGTATATTAAATATACCGATTTCTTAGTATCCTAAAGTGATACTAAAATTCAAAAAAAAAAAAGAAAAGCACGCATATGCAAGAAGTTTTTTGTCCATGTTCCACGAATTGAGACATTGAGACTTTGTGGCATGTTGGCCTGGCTTCGAAAAATTGCACACCTTTCGAAGTGTAGTGTACCTAATGGCAAATCGATTCGATTTCTTGTGAAACTATTGCAAATCTCTCTCTCTCTCTCTTCTTTCTTTTCTCTCTCTCTCAAAACTCATGGCGTGATTTCTTTTTTTTCAAAAGTTTCCCCATACCAACTTACGCAAACACTGTCCGAGGCTATAGCAACAACAAAAGATTTTCTGTTTTCTGTTCTTATTTTTTTCTCTTTCCCCCAATAACCATTGAGTATATATACCAAGTGTATGTTTTGACGAGAAGCACTCGTTCAATTGATTCGAACCATCACAAGACGAGTTCTATGACAACAAGAATGGTGTGTGCAAATGTGTGCTAATTGAAGTAGAAAATAATAGTAGTAACTCGTTAGTGTATAGTAATGATAATGATGATGAAGATATAATATAATCAAATTAAATAAAAGAAAAAAATATGGTCCCGAGTGATGCATTGTGATGCTAACTGCAGTAATTCTCTCTCTCTCTCTCTCTCTCTCTCTCTCTCTCTCTCTCTCTCTCTCTCTCTCTCTCTCTCTCTCCCTCTCTTTCT